>CAUYQV010124304.1:0-23828 GCA_963574575.1 Galagoides demidoff
GGCTCAAGCGAGTCTCCTGCCTCCGCCTCCCAAGTAGCTGGGACCACAGGCGCCTGCCACAATGCCCGGCCATTTTTTGGTTGCAGCCATCGTTGTTTGGCGGGCCCGGGCTGGGGATTCGAACCCGCCACCTTAGGTGTACGTGGCTGGTGCCTTAGCCAATTGAGCCACAGGCGCCGAGCCCCCGACCTGATTTTCTAAAATGGCTGCACTCCAGTCGGGGTTATGATAATTCCTTTCCCACACATACATGAGGAAACAGCTGGGGCTGGCATGAGCCTGGATAAACCCAGATAGGGTTGATGGCCCAGTCCTTTGGTCTGGGGCCCCACACTGTTCCAAGTGACAGTCATACAAATGAAACATATCTCTCATCTCCCAAAACTTCCTTGCGTCCCCTTGTAGTCCCTTCCTCTCCATATCCTTTATCATTTTATTTTGGTTTCTGTCACTATAGATTGGTTAATGATTTCTATGTTCTTTTTTTTTTTTTGAGACAGAGCCTCAAGCTATCTCCCTGGGTAGAGTGCTGAAGCAACCTCCAATTCCTGGACTTAAGCGAGTCTCCTGCCTCGGCCTCCCAAGTAGCTGGGATCACAGGCGCCCGCCACAACACCTGGCTATTTTTGGGTTGCAGCCTTCATTGTTGTTTGGCGGGTCCGGGCTGGATTCGAACCCACCACCTTAGGTGTATGTGGCTGGCACCTTAGCCACTTGAGCCACAGGCGTCGAGCCGATTTCTATGTTCTATAAATGGAATTATGTAGAAGTTCAAGACTAGCTTAAGAGAGTGATACCCCATCTCTACTGAAAACAGAAAAATAAGCCAGGTTTTGTGGCACAGGCCAGTAGTCCCAGCTACTCAGGAGGATCACTTGAGTCTAGAAGTTTGAGGTTGCTATGAGCTAGGCTGCACTCTAGTCTGGTGCAAGAAAGTGAGAATCTCAAAAAAAAAAAAAAAAAAAGAAGGCCATGTGATCCTATTTGACCATCAATCAGTCAGTGTTTGTTTTCTGTTCACCCTAGTGCTAGGCCCTGAACATTTAGATCAAGTAGATTTGATCCTGTCTTCCCTATATGGGGTCAGGTCCTGGAGCCCAGGGAGGGGCAGATTGTTGAATGACTAAATAGCTGGAGCCTCCCTGTCCGGGGAGAGAATATCCAGGAATTTTCCAGCAGAGTTGACCCCTGTATTTTATCAGCAAGGGCCCAAAGACCACTCCCAGGTGTGCTTGCACCCAGGCCACAGGGAGTCTTTTATTCAGGGTGTGTTTGTTGGCATGATGATAACGAGAGGACACATGTGTAGAGATCACCAGATTCTATTTGGCACCAGAGTGATAACCCTGTTGCTTCCCTGACTCAAGGCATTGACTCCAAGCTTTTCTGGCTCCAGGGTATTGGCCACTTGGCCCCAGTTCCAGGTGGACTCTACAGCTGCTCTCCACCTCTTACCTTGGGTGAAACCTTGCCCAAGCTACCAGCTCCTGCCTCTTCCTGAAAAGAGGCTAATAATTCATGTGAAAGTCTGTGTTGTTTGCAAAGCAGTTGGCTGGACCTCAAAGAGGAGTGTGAGGCCCTATGAAGAGTAACAATAGGAATAGCTAACAGTATTAGAGAACTTACTTGCCAGGGACTGTGTTTTACACATATTCATTCATTTAACCTTAAAATCACCCTACAAAGTAAGTACCAGTGTAGTAATTAAGAGCATGGATTCTAGAACTAGGCAGCCCAGGTCTGAATCCCTGCTTTGCCATTTATTTACTACCAGAGTGACGGTGGGGAAGTATATGCCTCAGTTTCCCTACCTGCAAAAGAGGATAATAGTATCTACCTCATAGGATTGTTATAAGGATTAAATAGGTTAAAATTCATATGTAGAAAAGTGGCTGGTCATGGTAAAAATTATCTAAATTTTTTATAAATCCCATTTTTACAGATGAGGAAACATATAGAAGAGTTAGGTCATTTTTGTGACAGAACCTCTCAAGCTGGAGCCCTGGGTAGAATGCCATGGTGTCACAGCTCACAGCAACCTCAGACTCTTAAGGGATCTCTTGCCTCAGCCTCCCACAGGCAACCGCCACAATGCCTGGCTACTTTTAGAGACAAGGTTTCACTTGTCTGGTCTTGAACCTGTGAGTTCAGGCAAGCCACCCGCCTTGGTCTCCCAAGTATTAGGATCTTAGGCATTAGCCAATGTGCCTGGCTGTTTTTTGAGACAGTCTCATTCTGTCACCCGGAGTAGAGGAGTAACATCGTGTCATAGTTCACAGCAACCTCAAACCCCTGGGCTCAAGTGATGTTCTTGCCTCAGCCTTCCGAATACTTGGGACTGTAGGCGCTGGCCACGATGCCTGGCTACTTTTTCTATTTTTAGTAGCGATGAAGGGTCTTGCTCTTGCTCAGGCTGGTCTCAAACTCCTGAGCTGAAGGGATCCTCTGGACTCTGCCTCTCATAGTGCTGGGATCATACATGTAAGCCACCAATGCCTGGCCAGAAGACTTAGGTAATTTGCCTAAGATAATGCAACTAGTAAGTTATAGAGCTGGAAATCAAACCCCAGTTTGGTCATAGTGCCTGTGTTAGCAGCCATGAGGGGATGTCAATATTTATTCCTTTATGAAGGGAGTGTATGGGAGAATCCTTGAATTAAGTGGTGTGGAAACTTCCTAGCACTGAAGATGTCAATCTTCCTTTTGCTGTGATAAATGAAGTTTGCAGCAGCTGGCTGGACTATTCCCAAGTGGCCAGCAGTTTCTGGAAGAGGGGTCTGAGGCTTGAGCAGGGGCTAAGATGCAGAGGTGTGGCCTGGTCTCCTCAGGCTCCTGCCTCAGAGTTCACTGACTTTCCTCCCAGCACACCTCCCAGGAAGCCCAGTGTGGCATCCCCCTCAGTAAATGTCAATGTAAAAGAGAAAATCCTTGCTAAATCTCTACCACTTTAAACTCAATTTACCTCACCAAACTTATTCTTTACCTGAGGCCTCCTAAATCAGGTTCTGGGATGGGCCCTAGGGATCCTGGGGTGAATCCAGAGACCCCTTGAATCTCAGGGTGCCCAAAGGAGTTAACACAAAAATCAACAAGCAGATTGTGGGACTTGGACCCCAAAGATAAAACAGAAATTAGCCCGGTGGGAGGGGCGGGTAGTTTCTGGCTCGGGCGGAGGTGGGGCGGGGGTGTAAAGGCAAACAGGCTAAATTTCCTTTGGCCAGAGGCTTGGTGGTGATTTGGCAGAATCCTGAAAGTCTGATAGTGGAGTTAGGAATTTACCCCAAGGTAGAGGGGGAGGTTTTAAGATCTAAAGAGGTAAAGTCCCGTCTGCACCCTGCAGAGGAAGCAGGGAAAAGGTTCGAAGGCGTGGCCTGGTCTAAGTAGGGGCTGCAGAGACCAAAGAGTAGCTTGGACTGGTGCAGGGGATGCTGCCTGGCAATTTCACTGGCCTGGCTCTCTGATTACTCGCGCCTCACCACCTTTCCTCAGTCTTCGCTACTCAAGGGCGGTTTTGGATCGACATTTGGCCTGGGCCAGACTTCAGCCTCTCGGAAGGCCGCTCCGAGTTAAGCCTCACGGCTGCCGACACCGCCCCAGCGCTCCGGTAGTTTCTCTCTAGGCTTCGGGCTGGTGCAGCGCCCGCCCGCCGGCCCCGCCCTGCCAGCTCCACCTTGCCCGGTAGGCCCCGCCCAGCTCCTCTACAGGCTCCGCCCCTGCGCCCGCGCGCCAGTCCAGGACGGCGCCGAAGCGCTTGGCGGGAGATAGAAAAGTGCTTCTGCGCGCGCCGGCGGAGTCTGCAGTTCCTGCGGGCGGGCAGCGCGGAAGCTGCGGATACGCTGACGCCTCCAAACGCGGTCCCGGGCCCGGAGCGGCCGGCGCAGCCAGCGTCCTGACCCCGGCCCGGCTCCCGCTCCGGGCTCTGCCGGCGGGCGGGCGAGCGCGGCGCGGCCCGGGCCGGGGGGATGTCTCGGCGGGCGCGCTGGTGAGAGGAGCCGGGTGGACTGAGAGCCCCTCCCCCCAACCCCTTCCACCCATCCTGGTACCCCCACCCTGTCCAAGCATGTGAGGGGGTTGGTTGGGAGGTTGTCCCTCGGGAAATGCTGCGTTCTGGGCCGCCGGAGGAAAGGGGCGCTGGCAAAGCCCGGGGGCCCTTGGAAGCCCTTCACTGGACTCCCCGGGCCTGCTGGGCTTTGGAGCCGGGTCGGGCGGGTCTCCTGGGACCCGGGCCAAGCTCTGCATGATGTCACGTTGCCTCCCGCCTAATTGTGGGGTGGGGGTGGGACGATCAGTGTCAGCTGGAAGGGCCTTTACTGGGGAGGGGAGGCGAGCCCTGGCAGGTGGGGGGAGATTTTTCCAGGTCACAGATAGTGGGAGGCCAAACTTGGGAGACACTTGTAGTCCAAGCCCAGCTTTGGCTCAGCTTTGCGGGTGGGCATTTCTACTCAGCGTTCCGGGAAGCACAGGCGCCACCCACCTCCGGATACTAAGAAGGGTGCTGAGGCAAGAGCTCTTTTGTCTCTGTCACTAGGGTCCCTGGATTTAGTTTGAGACCTCCTTCCTGTTCCACACGAGTTTTGGGCAGGTGGGGTTGAGGGTGAAAGGAAGAGAGACTGATGTGTATTAAGACTTGCCCTGCCAGTAGTCCCTGGGGTAAAGGCAGGAACTGTGGTCTCCACTTTACTTATTCCCCAGAATTAGTGGCAGTGTCAACTTTGCAGCCAGGTCTGTGGGCGCTAGGTCCCTTTCTTACACCTGAGCTCTGGGCTTTTAAGCCTGCCTGGGAGACAGAGCAATGGGGTCCTGTCCTGGTCCCTCTCTGCATTTGTTCAGCCCCTCTTCTCCCCAGATCTCAGAGCCCTTTTTAGATGATGGTGTTTGCCTTCTCAGGCTGAGGATATAGGTTTGAGCAGGTTTTGTTGCTGGCTTTCCCCAGAGTTCCAGCAAGGAAGCATCTGATCCTTGGGCAGCTGTGGCAGGGACTGTGTTCCCCAGGGGAGCTCCAATACCCAAAAGGAGTTAGTTTTCTATTTGGGCACCTGTCATGTTTTGATCTTTGATCCAGGAACCACTGACCACCCCTAGACCACTCCCAGGTCCTCTGCTGCTTCTTCTGGGGTCCGGGGGTGGGGGGAGTCCTCTCCTGGTTGAGGGACTGCCCCCTGGCACCCGCACGACTCTCAGCTCATTTCTTGGCCACTTGCTATAAATCCCTTCTGCCCCAGTGCTCCACTTCTAGCCCTAGAGCAGAGCCCACCATATTGAAGGCCAAAAAGAGGAGTCTGTTGGACCAACATGTGTTTGCCAGCGCTAGTTGGCTTCTGCTTTTTCAGCTGGGATTATGAGGTGAGGACTTGCAGGTGTGGGGGTAAGGAGGCACAGAGCCTGGCTTTGTGGACTTGGCAGGTGGTATAACCTCTTTCTGCATCTGTTACATGAAAATATTGAGGATGTATGTGAAGTAGATGGTTAGCACATGTGAGTAATAGAGGGATATTATCTCACATTGTTCTTCTAGCTGTCTGAGATGCTGTCCCCATTAAATAGCATTGGAACACTAGAGATTGTCCACACAGATGCCCTTTCATCCTAGAAGGAATATTTGCTGAGCTTCTGTTAGAAGCTAGGCCTTGCACTGAATGCTGGGAAAGCAGATAGTTTCTGTCAGGGAGGATTCTGGGGGTATTTCGTTTGAAAGTCAGTGTCATTCTATTGTTAGTATCTTGTAGATTGTTGCCTCCTACTTTGCAATGGTGAGGGAACCATGAATTGGGTTAGAAGTGACAGGACAAGGCTGAATTCACATCTTTCTGGAACTGATGGATTGCTGGGTTTAGGTACCATCTCTTCCTACTTATAAAATATTAGTATATCAACTAATAGGCAGCAGCTTTGCAAATTCTTTTTTTTTTTTTTTCTTGAAATGGATCTTGTTATGTCACCCAGGCTAGACTGCTGTGGTGCAGTCAGTTCATTGTAGCATCAAAATCCTGGGCATAAGTGATTCTCTGGTCTCAGCCTCCTGAGGCTTAGACTGTTTCTAGTTTATTCATCATGTATCTGGCCATTCCCTAAGCAAACATTTCTTTTTTCTTTTATTAACTTTTTTTTTTTTTTTTTTTTGAGGTAGTCTGCAACCTCACTCTTCGGTTCAGGTGATCCCTTACCTCAACCTCCTGAGTAGGTGGGACTATAGGTGTGTGCTACAACGCCCGGCTAGTTTTTTCTACTTTTTTTTTTTTTTTGAGACGGAGCCTCAAGCTATCCCCCTGGGTAGAGTGCCATGGCATCACAGCTCACAGCAACCTCCAACTCCTGGGCTCAAGTGAGTCTCCCGCCTCAGCCTCCCAAGTAGCTGGGACTACAGGTGCCGGCCTCAATGCCCGGCCATTTTTTGGTTGCAGCCATCATTGTTTGGCGGGCCGGGGCTGGGGATTCGAACCCGCCACCTTAGGTGTATGTGGCTGGTGCCTTAGCCGATTGAGCCACAGGCGCCGAGCCAAGTTTTTTCTACTTTATTTAATAGAGATGGGGTCTGGCTCTGCTTAGGCTGGTCTCAAATTCTTGAGCTCGAGCAATCCCATCTCAGCCTCCCAGTGTGCTAGGATTACAGGTGTGAGCCATGGCACCAGGCCTGGAGCCAACATTTCTTAAAGCCTTTTGGTGCTAAACCTAGGATATGGAGGTGAAACTCATCACTGTAGATAATGTGAAGGAGACAGGCAATGCTACCCGAGGGCCTAAGGTGGGAGGGTTTTCTGTGTGGGATGGGAATGACCTAGGAAGCAATGATGGATTTTGGAGAATGAGGTGGTTTGTGGACATGAAAAGAAGCCCTCTTCTTTTGAGTACAATGCTTCTGGTTCCCTTGCTCATTTTGGAAATCTGTAGGCTTTTCCTAGTTTACAAATGCCTGAGCCTAGGAACTTACCTGACTAAGGTTACTTGATATGGATCTTGTCACATGGAGTCAGGGCACTGATATCTCTCTAGGTGGGGATAGTGTGACTTCCAGTTTTCTAACCTTTAAACTGGATGAGAATTTTTTGGAACAACTTGGGAAATAGCCTATTAGAGAATAAGAAGATAAGGCTGTGCACTTTCAGTGGCTCATGTTTGTAGTCCCAATACATTGGGATGCTGATTTGGGAGTATCACTGGAGGCCAGAAGTTTGGGACCAGCCTGGGCAACATATCGAGACCCTATCTCTACATGGGGACTAAAGTAGGGGAATCACTTCATCAATGGAGCCCAAGATTTTAAGGCTACAGTGACTTGTGATCATATCACATTTCTGTCACATAGCCTGGGTGATAGAGCAAGACCCTATTTTGAGAAAAAGAAGAAAAGTTATTTGTAAAAATGGATTAAGTTATAAGAATGAGGCTGTCTCAAATAAAATTTTTAAAAATGTTTTGTTCCAAATAACTAATATTGTTTAAGATTCTTATTATCAGCTTTAATCCTTAAAATACCCATGCAAGTTTAAGTTTATTATTGAAAAGAAAATATTAAAGTGGCAATCTAGTTTTGAATATAATATTCTTGGTGAAATCATAACTACTTTTTCTTTTTTTGAATTCAGACTGAGGTAGAGTCTAGCTCTGTCGTCCTGGGTTGAGTAATATGGTGTCATAGCTCATAGCAACCTCAAACTCTTGGGCTCAATCGATTCTTTTGCCTCAGTCTCCCGAGTAGCTGGGACTATAGGTGCCTGACACCCAGCTAGTTTTCCTGTTTTTAGTAGAGATGGGCTCTTGCTCTTGCTGAGGCTGGTCTTGAACTGCGGTCAGGGAATCCTGCCACCTAGGTCACCCAGAGTGCTGAGTTACAGGCGTGAGCCACTGTGCCTGGTCTTAACTATTTTTTTCTTGTAGGTTTTGAAATCATTACAGTGTCCTTGAAAATTAAAGAATAAAGAAGAAAATAGAAATAGCTAATAACCTATTTGATTAAAAAATTGGTTTGTTTGGTTCTTTTTTTTTTTTTTTAAGATAGTCTTACTCTTTTGTCCAGGGTGGGGTGTAGTGACATCAACCTAGTTGACAACAACCTTGGACTCTGGGGTTCAAGTGATCCCCCTGCCTCAGCCTGCCGAGTAGCTGGGACTATGGGCACCTGCCACAATGCCAGGATAATTTTTTTATTTTCAGTAGAGACGGTCTCTCACTCTTGATTAAGCTGATCTTGAACTCCTATGCTCAAAGGTGATTCTTCTGCCTTGGCTTCCTAGAGTGTAAGGATTACAGGTGTGAGCCACTATGCCCAGTCTCATGAAAAAATTAGGAGGGTCGAAGTTACCTACACTTTGAAAAGCAGGGAAAGCGAAAGCCAGTTTCGCCCAAATTGTTCCATAGAGTTGGCTGACCACTGCTTGCACACTCTCCATTTATCATGTAAAAGCATGTGGACACTTGACCTTTTGCTTTCTGTACAGCGAGGAGCTGGATGAGCTTCACTACCAAGACACAGATTCAGACGTGCCAGAACAGAGAGACAGCAAATGCAAGGTCAAATGGACCCAGGAGGAGGTGAGTGCTGTGCAACTCTGTGCAGCTGGGGAACTGGCCAGAGACCTGAGCCTGGAGTGTCTGCTTGATCCTCTGACAGAAGGAGCAAGAGAAAGGAACACATGGGTCTTCTGGTTCTTTCTGATCCCTCTTCTCAGAGGTTTCCTGGAGACTGTCAATTCTGAGAGCTCAAAGGGGAATGTGCCTTTCAGCTCTCAGGGCTAGCACTTGTATCTAGAAGCTGGCATGTTCTGCATCGTGGATATTAGTTTTGCTTCTTGCCTTCTGACTGCTAGGAGGTTCAGACAAATCTGCAGCCTCTTCTTTTTTCCTTTTTTTTTTTTTGGCCAGGGCTGAGTTTGAACCCACCACCTCAGGCATATGGGGCGGGCTCAGAGGATTAAGGCAGTCCCATATGCTGGAGGTGGCGAGTTCAAACCCAGCCCCGGCCAACAACTGTGAGAGAGGAAAGAAAAAAAAATTTAATTGTGTTTAATCTGGTGACATCAAGCTCTGAACTGATTTTCCTGTTAGCCACATCTTTTTATTCTTTAATCAGCTTTACTGAAGTATAACTTACATGCAATCACATGCCCTTTTTAAGGTCAGTTTTAGTAAGTGCAGATGCCCACTTACCACCCTGATTATCTCAAGACATCCTCTTGTGGCCCTTTGTGGTCAGGCTCCCCCAGCTCCAGGCAGTTTACTCAGTTTGAATTTTGCCTGTTCTTTTTTTTTTTTGAGACAAGAGTCTCACTATGTCGCCCTCGGTGGAATGCTGTGGTGTCACAGCTCACAGCAACCTCAACCTCCAACTCCTGGGCTTAGGCGATTCTCTTGCCTCCCGGGAAGCTGGGACTATAGGCGCCCAGGTATTTTTGTTGTTGTTGTTGCAGTTTGGCCCGGGCTGAGTTTGAACCCACCACCCTGTGTATATGGGGCTGGTGTCCTACCCACTAAGCCACAGGCGCCGCCCAAATATATCCTTTTAACTATCTTTAAGTATGCGTGTCAGTAGTGTTAGGTATTTTCCCACTGTCGTGCAACAGATCTCTAGGACTTTTTCATCTTTGAAAACTGAAACTGTACCCATTCAACGCTAATTCCCTCTGTTCCCTACCCCAGCCCTTGGCAGCTGTCTTTCTACTTTGTTTCTATGATTCTGACTACTTTAGATACCTCATGTGAGGGGAATCATACAGGACTTGTCCTTTCGTGAGTGGCTTGTTTCACTTATCATAATGTCCTCAAAGGTTCATCCGTGTTGTAATGTGACTAACCTACTGTAGGTATATATCATGTTTTCTTTGCCTATATATTAAATTAAAATAAGGAATAATACATATATGATCAACTACTGGCATTTGTTGAACAATTATATATTTTTTTTGTTTGTTTGTTTTTTGAGATAGAATCTCACTATGTCACCCTGGGTAGAGTGCCGTGGCGTCACAGCTCACAGCAACCTCAAACTCTTGGGCTTAAGTAATTCTCTTTCCATAGCCTCCCAAGTAGCTGGGACTACAGGTGCCCGGCTATTTTTTGGTGGTAGTTGTCATTGTTGGTTGGCAGGCCTGGGCTGGATTCGAACCCCCCAGCTCCGGTGTATGTGGCTGGCACCCTAGCTGCTGAGTTATAGGTACTGAGCCCAATTTTATGGTTTTTGACAGATGTGCATATACAGTCATGCAATGACCAGTTCTTTGAGGTTCTAGAACATTACCATTGCCTCCCAAACATTTCCTCGTCCCCCTTTGCTGTCCATCCCGCTCAGACAGTTATTGACCACTGTCTTGTTTCTAAAGCTTCGTTTGTTTTTCTAGGATTCATGTGCCTGGAATCACACAGCACGTACACTTTTCGGTCTGGCTTCTTTCACTCATCATAATGATACTGAGGTCCATGTTGTGGGAATTAGTTCATTTTTAGGAGGACAATTTGACAGATACTGTTTTGCCTCCTAACTATCCTTGATTCTGCCCAGGTCTGCCCATCACCAAGGTGAATCGATGTCAGCTCTGACCAGGGTGCAGTAATGGCCTCCTAACATACACTCTGCCCTCTTTCAAGCCCTTTCCCACCCTGTGGCAGCCATAGGGAACTTGATACCAAGCACACTGGGCCGTGACCGCCCACCGCTCAGATGTGTCAGTGGCTTTGCATGATGTGGAGGCCTGAGCCGGTGCTGCATGTGGTTCTGGCCTCTGCAGTTCCCTCCCCTCCAAGATCATCTTGCACCTGTTTCTCTCACTTCCTGCGTTCTAGCTCTGCTACATTTCCTTTGAACCTGTCCTTTGGTCTCCCTGAATAGGCAGTCACCACATACCTCTCTGTATCCCCCACCATGGTGTAGCTTCATTTCTGTTCATGTGAGCCTTTGATTAGTATCTGCCTCCTTGAAGACTGCGAGCCCTGTGAGGGCAGGGGGACTCTGTTGCTGCCCATTGCCGTGACTGCAGCACCTGGCACTCTGCCCAGCACATAACAGGTGACTGGATGTGTTGAAGGAGGTTTTTCCTGGAAGGAGGCTTTTCCTGTTGGAGAGGGCTCACTCTGAGCAGCTGGAGGCCGTCTGCGCATGAGTGAGCTGAGCCCTCCATCTCTCTGGTATTGGCAGGATGAGCAGCTGAGGGCACTGGTGAGGCAATTTGGACAGCAAGACTGGAAGTTCCTAGCCAGCCACTTTCCTGTGAGTATGTCCCCTCCACTCGGGCACGGGTTCTGGGTGGCCATCGTGCCTGGGACAGACTTGCTACAAAGGAACAGAAAAGCAATGGCCTTACCAAGGCCCCCAAAACAAAACCAGGTAAAACAAGACAGAATGACCTCATGGGAGGACCCTTTTACCCAGCTTCTGAGGCCCCATGATGAACGCGTTTCTACATAGCTGCCTCGGCACTTCCAGTGGTCTTTAGACTCTGAGACCTTTGCATCCTGTGATGGGTACTTGCGTTTCCTCCTGGAGTTGCTCAGTTTCTCAACAGTGAGGCTGAGGCCCCTGCAGGGCTGAGGATGCCATTACATCTGAGTTATTTAGAGCCTCCTGATCGGCAAGAGTCCTTGCAGGCCCTCACCTCCCAGGACTGCAGGTGTCAGAGGGAGGGGGTGTGAAGCTGTCATGGCTTCCTGCCAGGGTCCCTCAGGGCACTCAGGGATGGAGTCATCAGAGACTCCATCCCCTGGAGACTCCCCTGCTTGTTAGGGAGACTCCAGGGAGTCACCCACCTGAGGTGTGCTCAGCCCCAGGCACAGTACTCAACCAGGTCCCAGCCTACAGTCCCATAAGTTCTCACAGACCCCATCTCCTCCTCCCATTGTCTTCTCAGAACCGAACTGACCAGCAATGCCAGTACCGTTGGCTGAGAGTTTTGAATCCAGATCTCGTCAAAGGGCCTTGGACCAAAGAGGAAGACCAAAAGGTAATTGCCAGTACAGTGCCTTGCACACAGTGGCCACTCCCCCGACACCAGTGAGTCAGGGCTGTGAGGCTGCTTCCGTGTTGGCAGGGCGCCAGGCTGAATGTTGGGTGAGAGTCATCCACTGGCCAGTCTGGACCTTCCCACTGCCCCCGCCTCCCCACAAACTGAGGGCTGCTGTGCAGATCACTTGGCTTCTCTTGCTCTGTCTTAAGGAGACAGCAATAGTGCAGAGTTGTTATGCACGTCATGGTGTGGCACATACTGAGCTGAGCAAATGCAGCTGCTGTCACCCTTGACGATAGTCGTGATCACACTGTGGAGTCCTTCACAGGACACAGAGTCTTGACTTATTTCCAAAGCAGATTATGAAGAGGGCAGAAGAGGAGTTGTTAGGTCTGTTTTATAGGTGAGACCAAGGCTCAGAGGATGCCCACAGGCCAGGAGGCGGCAATGGCACGACTGTCCAGGGCTACTGCTCAGCAGTCCCTTCGCCTTTGGTACTTCTCCCTGATGTCAGCCTAGAAGACTACATTCTGCTGTGGGAGGCATGGCGGGGGGACTGAGGGAGGTGGTGTAGGGAACCAGGTGTTATAACTTTGTTTTAAAATCCTTTTATTAAAAAATCAAAGTGGGCCAGGTGCGGTGGCTCATGCCTGTAATTCTAGCACTCTGGGAGGCTGAGGTGGCAGGACTTGAACTCTCAGGAGTTCAAGTCCAGCCCGAGCAAGAAGGAGACCCCATCTCTACTAAAAATAGAAAAAACTGGCTGGGGCTTGTGGCAGGTGCCTATAGTCCCAGCTACTCTGGAGGCTGAGGCAGGGGGATCGCTTGAGCCCAAAAGTTTGAGATTGCTGTGAGCTACAAAGCCATGGCACTACCCAGGGCGTAGAATGAAACTGTCTCAAAAAAAAATCATCAAAGTGATACGTAGTTGCTGTAAAAATTTAAACCACACAAAAATGAAGCAGAATATTTCCTTACCAAAATCTTGTTGCCTGAAATGTTGACTCTTCCAATTTGGCTACAGCCTATGTGCACCTGAGAATGTGTGACTCTCTTGTAAAGAGGGGCCAGGCTGGGCCAGGCCTGGCTCAGGTGGCCACACGTGTTTGGTTTCCTGAGTGAGAGGCCCGGCTGAGGGGCAGGTAGGGACTCAAATCCAGCTGGGTCAGCTCCCAAAGCCTGGCACCAAGGCTCAGGGCTGGGCCCTTGTGGTTCCTGCAGAGGTATTAGAGGGGCTTATAGCAGCCAGGGGCATGGCTGGGGGAGGAAACCATGGCCCCTACAGTTTACATGTCCCAGTGGTGGGGCGTGAGCCTTGGATGCTCTCTCCCACAGGCCCTCCTTGTCCCTTTGCTCTTTTCTCCAGAGCAAGTTGGCTGTGTTGAGCCCTGATGAGGGAGGCAGGACCCTGGCTCTTTTTTCTTTGCTTGAACTCTGCTTCACAGGGAGTCTCCAGCACTCTTGGCCTCAATTTATTTTAAGCAGTGAGTGACAGGGATATGTAAAGAAGCTCAGGCTGGTGCCTGTGGACTGTGCAGGGTCCTAAGTGGCCTCCTACTTACCAGCTCACTGGCTCCCATGGCGGGGAGGGGATGGCAGGAAGGTGGCATCTCTCAGGGCCATGGTGAGGCTCATGTGGATGTGAAGGCGATGTGGTGGGGCGTGGGGAGGTCCCACAGGCTTCACAGAGGCTCTTCTCCAAGGTCATCGAGCTCGTCAAGAAGTATGGCACGAAGCAGTGGACGCTGATCGCAAAGCACCTGAAGGGCCGGCTGGGAAAGCAGTGCCGAGAGCGTTGGCACAACCACCTCAACCCCGAGGTGAAGAAGTCCTGCTGGACAGAGGAGGAGGACCGCATCATCTGTGAGGCCCATAAGGTGCTGGGCAACCGCTGGGCCGAGATTGCCAAGATGCTGCCGGGGAGGTAAGCTGCCTCGGGCTGGGGTGGACGCCAGCAGGTGGGGCCCCTGCTGATGAGGGAGGGGGAGTCCTGGGGATCTCCGTGCTCTTTTCCTTAACCCCTAGTCTCAGCTGCAGGGTTGTTAGGCATGCATAGTCAGGAGCAGGGGTGGTTCCCCTAGGAAGACCCTGACCTCATCAGCTTGAAAAGACAAGAGGTGGTAAGGGTGGCCTCAGCCGGAATCAGGAGCCTTGGAGTCAGGCCCTCACCATTTTCCAGCTTGCCGTTATCTTTGGCCACCTTTCTCTTCCGCACCTCTGTTTCTTCTTAGCTGATATAAATTGGGCTGGGGTTAAGGGGAGATAGGCTTTCTTTATTGTTTTTGGGGGGGGGGGCAGGTTGCCATTTTTGGCCAGGGCTAGGTTTGAACCCACCACCTCTGGCATATGGGAATAGCGCCCTACCCTTTTGAGCCACAGGCGCCTCCAGAGATAGGTTTTCTTTAAGAAGAAAAGAAATTGGCCTGGCGTGGTGGCTCATACCTGTAATCCTAGCATTCTGGGAGGCCAAGGTAGGTGGATACCTTGAGCTCAGAAGTTCAAGATCAGTGTGAGCAAGAGAGACCCCTGTCTCTACTAAAAATAGGAAAGCTGGCTCAGAGCCCATAGCTCAGTGAGTAGGGCACCAGCCACATGTACCAAGGCTGGCGGGTTCGAGCCTGGCCCGGGCCCGCTAAACAATGGCCGGCAACTGCAACAACAAAAAAGTAGCCGGGTGTTGTGGCAGGCACCTGTAGTCCCAGTTACTTGGAAGGCTAAGGCAAGAGAATTGCTTAAGCCCAAGAGTTTGAGGTTTCTGTGACCTGTGACGCCAAGGTACTCTACCGAGAGAGACATAATGACATTCTGTCTCCAAAAAAAAAAGGAAAGCTGAGGCAAGAGGATCACTTGAGCCTAAGAGTTGAGGCTGCTGTGAGCTATGATGTCGTGGCACTCTACCCAAGGTGACAGCTTGAGACTGTCTCAAAAAGGAAAAGAAAAAAAATCAAGTAGTGCTATAACTTACTAAGATAATTCTAATAAAAAACATCAATCAGTCCTTGCCGCTACCCTCTAAGTTACTCTACTAAAGAGACTTAACATTTTTGGATTCTTCTGGTGTTCACCTCTGTCTTCATAAATGGTGTACTAGTTCATGTATTAGTCTTCCCCTAATATAATTTCATATATTCCCTTCTGTGAGAGATTTAGCTTTTTTAGTCTTTCCCAGCCCCTCTATACCGCCCTGTTGCCCCAATATTGTACCATAAGTTTTAGTTAAAATACTACTGCTTATAGTAGTATTACCTTATAGAAATAACTCAAGCGCTAGAACTACTGCTAACTGATCTAGGAGTATATTTCCTTTTTTTTTTGAGACAGAGTCTCACTTGGTCACCCTTGGTAGAGTGTTGTGGCATATTAGCTCACAGCAACCTCAAACTCTTGGCTTAAGCGATTCTCTTGCCCTGGCCTCCCAGTAGCTGGGACAACAGGTGCCTGCCACCATGCCCAGCTATTTTTTTAAGAGATGGGGTCTTGCTCTGGCTCAGGCTGGTCTTGAACCTGTCAACTCAGGCAATCCACCCTCCTCAGCCTCCCAAGTGCTGAGATTACAGACGTGAGCCACCTCACCCAGCCTTGGAGTATATTTCCATTTTGTCTGACATTTTTCTTAGAGTTAATAGTCTTGGTGTTTTTAATCATAGTTTCCAGCGTAGCTCTCAGTGTTTTGGCAGTGGCCTGTCACGTCCTCAGATCACCCACCACAGCTGTTTTCCAAATGTCAGGGAGTAATACTGGCTCTGCTTTTCTTTGGAGAACCAATCCTGTGTCCTGCTTGTTGCATTCTGTGGGTTGCTCTTCAGGCCTCGTGCTTTGTTGTCAGCTTGGAACGCTGCTTTGCCTCTGTCCTGCATGTCCCTCTTCTTGCTCGATTTGCCTCTTGTTTTGGTGGAGCACGTCCTTCACTAGCATCCTGAGGTCAGTGCAGGGGAGGTAACTGTATCCAAAGTGCCTTTATTCTACATCGCATTTGACTGATGAAATGATATAGGATTCAAGTTTAAAAATAATTTTATTTTCTTTTTTTGGACACAGTGTGTCATTGTCGCCCTCAGTGGCGTCATAGCTCACAGTAGCCTCAAACTCTTGGGCTCAAGCGATTCTCTTGCCTTAGCCTCCCAAGTAGCTGGGACTACAGGTGCCTGCCACAACGCCTGGCTGTTTTTTTGTTGTTGTTGCACTGGTCATTGTTTTAGCTGGCCTGGGCCAGGTTTGAACCTGCCAGCCTCAGTGTATGTGGTTGGCACCCTACCCACTGAGCTGAGTGCCCCCTGAAAATAATTTTCTTTCTGAATATTGAAAGCATCTCATTATGTATTCTTTTCTTGTTATTTTTCATCTCTTGTACCTGGGAGGCTTCCTGGGCCTTACCCTCCAAACCTTTGGAAATTATTTTGACTAAAAGGTTTTACTTTTTGAGGCAGCGATTCTCAACCTGTGGGTCGCGGCCCACAGGAACTGTATTAAAGGGCCGCGGAATTAGGAAGGTTGAGAACCACTGTTCTAAGGGCTCACCTCTCTTTGTCCTTTTTCTGGCAACTCTATTCTTTATGGTCTTAATAGCTTATTTCTGTGTCAATATGGGGTTTTTTGAAAATCTCTCCTTCCTGCCTTATCTCTGTTTCCTCGGTGCCTCTTATTGACTTTGCTAGTTTGCTTTCATGTTGGGGGCTTCCTTTGGAGGTCATCTGGCCCTTGGCTGTCCATTCCCATTGAGGAGCAGGTCACAGTAAGTCCTTTGGAAGCCTGCTGTGTGGAGGCAGGGCTCACCTATACTGCTTGTTTTGCTGTGATAATTGATTATCCACCAGCCTTTGTGGAAGCTATTCCGAGAGTAGGGTCAGATTTATCTGGACTTGTTTACTTTCTTTAAAGAGGAATGTGTCCTTCAGACTCTTCTCTGGGAGGTCAGGGGGCTGGGGGCTCTCAGGTCATGTGCAGACTTTCATTTAGTGCCCGTTTCTGCCCTGTGCACCCTGCCTGCCCTCTGCTGTGGCCAGGGTTTGTGGTTATTTTTTTTTCATAGCAAATAGCTTCTCTTCTTTTGCCTGTGAGGTCAGGGCCAGGATGTGGACATCCGGACCACTGCTCTGGTCTAACCTGAGTTTCATCCCTGCTCCTCACAGCACTTTGTAGTTCTCCCAAGCCCTAGGCCTCCTGGGGTTCTGTGAAGGGTCTTAGGATGGATGACTTGGCTTCTTTCTTCCTTTCCTTTTCGTTTTCTTTTTCCCTTTCCTTTCCTTCTTGACAGAGTCTCACTCTGTCACTCTGGGTAGAGTGCTATAGCATTGTTATAGCTCACAGCAATCTTGAAACTCTTGGGTTCAAGCAATCCTCTTGTCTCAGTTTTTCTATTTTCTAGTAGAGACTGGGTCTCACTCTTCCTCAGGCTGGTCTTGAACTCCTGAGCTCGAGGGATACTCCCACTTTGGCCTCCCAGAGTGCTAGGGTTTCAGGCATGAGCTGCTCTGCCCGGCCAACTTAGCTTCTTTTTTTTTTTTTTTTTTTGAGACAGAGTCTCACTATGTTCACTGTGTTGCCCTCAGTAGAGTGCTGTGGCATCACAGCTCACAGCAACCTCCAACTTTTGGGCTTAAGCGATTCTCTTGCCTCAGCCTCCCAAGTAGCTAGGACTACAGGTGCCCACCACAACGCCCAGCTATTTTTTGGTTGCAGCTGTTTAGCTGGCCTGGGCCAGGTTCGAAGCCGCCACCCTTGGTGTATGTGGCTGGCGCTGTAACCACTGTGCTATGGGCGCTGAGCCTTAGCTTCATTCTTGTGGTCCCTGTGGTTTCAACTCCCAGTCTCCTTAAGTTGGTATTGTTCCTCTGGCTGCTTCCCATCTTCTGGAAACTTGCAGAAATCTCCTTGCTGCTCTCTTCTACCTTGTTCTTTGTGCTTGTGCATTTTTGCCTTGTTTTATTTTGAATCCTTGTCGTGGCAGTGTGATCCTGGGAGGGAAAGGAGAGGAAATGGCAGGTAGTGTGTTTCTCTTGAAGTCTGAAGGGTTCTATTTTCAGATCTGAGACTTGAGTGTGTCATCTTTTGGGGGTTTCCCCTGACACCTGGGTTGGAGACTCAGGCCCCCTTGGTGCTGCTCTGCTGGCCTGGACACGCTCCTGCCTCACCCCGTTGTGTAGCTAACGTGTTCTCATCCTTCCATTCTTGGTTCTTCTTCAGAGGCATTTTCTCTGTCTACCCAGACCATGGTTGGTCCCTGGCAACTTCTGTGTTGTGCCCACACCTGTTGTCTCTTGAGTAGTGTACCCTAGTCATAGAGGTGACATCCACCTCTCCTGATAAATTCAACTCTAAATGGCAGCCACCTGTCTTACTGGTGGATTCCCAGTGGCTGGATAATGACTGGCATGTAGTAGGTGCTTTATATGTGCAAAAGAATGAGTCTCATTATAGCTGGATGCACTCTAGACTCTGATCTTGGAGGGTAGGAAGGCTGGGAAGGTGTTTTGGGTCAGGCTTGCAGAAGCAGAACTTGAGACTCAGAAATTCAGGTACATGGGAACTATTGAAGAGCGGCTTACACCTATGGAGGAGGAGAGGGAAGGGGCCAAGCAGGGGATGGTGTCTCAGGTAAAGCCTGGTTGTGGCCCGACACCAGGCCAGGGGTGTATGTGGACTGTGGGTTGGGTAACTCCTGAGCGTCTTTGGTTGTGTCTTCTAAGGGCTGTTCTCTAAAGAAAGTCAGAGATAGGAGCTGCTGGCAGCAGCGCTCAGGGCAGCTGGAGGTTGAGTTTGCGGTGGGCACAGAGGGTCTGGTGACATACCAAGAGTGTCTCTTGCTCCCTACCCCTGCCCAGTCAGCAATGGGTCCTGAAGATCGGAGTGCTCATCATCAGAGCTTAGACTGGTGCTCTGTCGAGCTGTTACTTTGTTAACTTTTTTATCTTTATTCATCTATTTTTGAGGCAGAGTCTTACACTCTGTTGCCCTGGATAGAATGCCTTTGGGTCATCATAGCTGAAAGCAACCTCCAACTCTTGGGCTCAAGGAAGCCTCCTGCCTTAGCTTCCCGGTAGCTGGGACATGGCAATGCCTGTCTAGTTTTTCTATTTTTAGTGGAGATGGGGGTCTTGCTCTTGCTCAGGCTGGTCTCGAACTCCTGAGCTCAGGCGATCCACCCATCTTGGCCTCCTAGACTGTTAAGATTACAGGCCTGAGCCACTGTGCCTGGCCTTTCGTTCACTTTTTAAGGGAACAGCATTGTACTTGGAGCCCTGAGGAAGGGGGTGCCTACTCCATGTCAGCGCTTCTATTCTGTAGTCCTGTGTCCTGCCACATGGCTCTGCTGCCACAGGCCTCTTCTCCACATGTCTTTCTAGTGCCACATCCCCTGCCCCTCTGTGCTCCACTGCTGCTGCGGGTGGCTTACATTGCCTCTGTAGTGCTGCGCTGTTCTGTACGCCTGTGCACTCCATTAGTGCCCTGCTACACACCTCTCTGCAGCTACACAGCACTGCTCTGTGTTACTGGACTACCAGGTGTGCAGCTCCTCACTGAGGCTTTAGGAAGTGCAGGGGTATGAAGTTGTCTTCTGAATTTTCCAGCAAAGAAACTGAAGCTCAGACAGGTGAATAGTAGCAGGGACTCTGACAATTTGTCAGTCTCTAGGAGGTGAGCGGGGCTTGGGTTCAGGGTCAATGTGAGACTCAGAATGAGAGTCTGCAGAATGCACTTGCCTGTGGTGTCTGCAGATGCAGAGTGGTCAGGGAAGGGGATGAGAGTACCAGACACGTTGTCTTTGTTTTCATAATTTTTGCCACAGCCCAAATGATACATTTGCTTATTTCACAGAGCCATGTGGAAATGTTCTGTCTGTTGTTAAAGGCTACAGACATGCATGTGAGACTTCATCTTAGAGCTGAAAGAAACCTTAGAGTTAATCTGGTAGCCTTATTTACATAAGCTAGAACTTGGCTCAGGGAGGTTAGTGATGTGCTGGTGGCACAGAGCTAGGGTTCAAAGCCCCCCCACCCTGGTTTCCTTCCACAGGACGGACAATGCTGTGAAGAATCACTGGAACTCTACTATCAAAAGGAAGGTGGACACAGGAGGCTTCCTGAGTGAGTCCAAAGACTACAAGCCCCCCTTGTACCTGCTGTTGGAGGTCGAGGACAAGGATGGCCAGCAGAGTTCCCAGCCTGTGGAAGGCCAGGTGAGACGGCTGCCCGAGGCAGCTCAGCCTCTGGGCTCCTCTTAGATTTGTTGAGTTTGCATTAATTCAGCACCACCCCATTGAGCACCTCGTTGACAGCTGTTGGCGTCTGACTCAGAGTTTAAAAGTAGGCCGTGTGTTTCTGGGTCCTTTCCTGGTGATGTACCTCTGCCCATTACTGGCATTTGTCTGCCCATAGGTGAAGGACTATAGAGGAAGCTGATAGGTAAAATTGAGAATGAATCGAGGAGGTTCTCAGTGTTCTTATGTCCTCATCAGCAGCTTCCTTATATATTGCTCTTTCTAGTCTTAAAGCTGAAAGTATGTTTGCAAATCGAGGTATAATTTACATACCAGGTTTTGTGTACAATTCTGAGTTCCGATAGTAGCATACAGAGGTGTAACCACCAACACAGTCAAGTGCACTCCTTTTCATCAACCTTTTTCCTACATCTAGCTCCTGGCACCCTGATCTGTTTTCTTCCTATAGAAATTCTTAAATGAGGCAGCACCTGTAGCTCAGTAGATAGGGCGCCAGCCACATATACTAAGGCTCGCAGGTTTGAGTCTGGCCTGGACCTTCTAAACAACAATGACAACTGCAACCAAAAGATAGCCAGGCGTTGTGGTGGGTGCCTGTAGTCCTAGCTGCTCAGGAGGCTGAGGCAGGAGAATTGTTTAAGCCCGAGAGTTTGAGGTTGCTGTGATGCCACGGTACTCTACTGTTGCCCAGAGTGCTGTGGCATCAGTCTAGCTCACAGCAACCGCAAACTCCTGGGTTCAAACCATCCTCCTGGCTCAGTCTCCCGAGTAGCAGGGATTACAGGCACCTACCACAATGTGTGGCTAATTTTTTCTATTTTTAGTAGAGATAAGGGGTTTTGTTCTTGCTGACGCTGGGCCCAAGGTATCTTCCCAGTGCTAGGATTACAGATGTGAGCCATTGTGCCTGGCCTTCATTTGCTGTTTTAATAAAAAAAAAAAAAACTGGGTGGCACCTGTGGCTCAAGGAGTAGAGCGCCAGCCCCATATGCCGGAGGTGGCCGGTTCAAACCCAGCCCCAGCCAAAAACTACAAAAAAAAAAAAAAGGAAAGAAGGAAACCATATGTGCACATGTTAACATCCTTGTTGTGTATCCCAGAGCAAACTTTATACAGTAGAAACTTCATAGTTGTCCGTCTTCCTACATTGACCGCTTCCTTGAGTTGACCTAATCTTCATAAACCTGACATGCATCACATGTATTCTATGGCAGACTGACCTCTATACATTGATCACCTGTAAGTTATATCTTGACCACTTGGGACTGTGACACACAATTCATCCTTTATAACTTAACCAGTAGTCTACTCTACACCAAGGGATAGAAGGTATGGGCTTTGCCCCTTACTTGCATCGTATTTTCTTTGGTATAAGTTCTTTTTTCATGTTTTATTACTGCATGTTGGATTAGGCCTAATGACATCTATCACAACATCCCATCATGTGTTGTAGAAGACTTTTTCAACGTGAAGGTCTGGTCTGAATTGTAGGCACATCCTACAATAACTGAAAAATTTTAATTTTCAGTTAATTGAAACATCATGACCCAAAGAAAAGAACTCAAAGAGCTAACATTGAAAGAAAAGTTGAGCTATGTCTTCTGGAAAGTAGCAGCCAAAGAAAGATGGTAAAACATTTTGGTGTTAGCAAGAGCACAGTTACAACATCCAAAAATATAAACATGAGTACTTGGAAAGAGATGGTGAGAAAAGTGGAGATATATAGTGGAAAAGGAGGAAAACTTAAAGAAGCTTGTTTGTTTCTTAATGTGGAGACAGTCTCACTGTGTCACCCTTGGTAGGGCTCTGTTGAGAGTTTGAGTGCTCACAACAACCTCAAACTCTTGGGTTTAAGCAATTCTCTTGCCTCAGCCTCCCAAGTAGCTGGGACTATAGGCGCCCACCATAATACCCAGCTATTTTTAGAGATGAGGTCTCACTCTTGCTCAGGCTGGTCTTGAACCTGTGAGGTCAGCTGATCCACCCACCTTGGCCTCCAAGAGTGCTAGGATTAGAGGTGTAAAGCCACTACACTCAGCACCTCAAAGATGTTAATAAAGATACAGTAGCTGATTCAAATAAACAAGGGTAGTTAACGTCCAAATCTCCGGACAATAACCCAAGAAGTTGCTAAAAAATTTGCAGGGGCCTAGGCATGGTTGCTCAAACCTAGCACTCTTGGAGGCTGAGGTGGGTGGATTGCTTGAACTCAGGAATTTGAGACCAGTCTGAACAAGAGCGAGACCCCACTTCTACTAAAATAGAAACTCTGGCTGGGTGTTGTGGCAGGCACCTGTATTTCCAGCTACTGGGAAAGCTAAGGCAAGAGGATCACTTGAATCCAAGAGTTTGAGGTTCCTGTAAGCTATGACACCCCAGCACTCAGGGCTATAAAGTGAGACTAGATAAATAAATAAATTATTCGAATGGGAATTTAGGGTGGCACATTTTCAAGTATGAATTTGTTGGCTTGAGAAATTTAAACTGCAACATGAGATCTTCCAGAATGTCTTGTGTTGTGAATCCAGTGAAGTTCCTCGGGGAGTTGTAGAAGAGTTCACCAAAAAGTTCTGGACTTCCCCAGAGGCTTCAGAGATGATGACGTCTTTAATACTGACAAGTGTGGACCGTTTTTAAGGTGATATCTGATGAGAGCCTCAACATAAGAGTGGAAAACTTCCCGAACAATGTTTCACAGTTTTGTTTCACATTCTCCCATCTAGAGAGAAACTAAAGCCCTTGGTGATTGGTAAATCGGCAAAGCCACGGGCATTCAAGAACCTGAAGCCTGACGATCTCCCTGTGACTGGGAGATCAAACAAAGGGCACACATATGACTGGGGCCCTATCTGAGGAGTGGGCAAAGGGTATTGACTGAGAAATGAAGAAGAAATGGTCTGTCTTAATGACAGTGGACAGCTTCCCTGGCCCCCTGCAAGTGAATCGTCTCACAAATGTGACATTGACATGTCTGCCTCCAAACATGACCTTAAAAAATCCAACCTCTTGGCTAAGGCATCATCAATACATTTAAAATGCACTACTGAGCCCAGCTTCTGCAATGGGTCCTTATAAATCACAAACCTGTGGTCCACCTATGGAAAGAATTTCATCTGCTACATCAGTTCATGGTCTTGGACACTGTCCTCTGGATCAGTTCTGCTTGCCATAATGTTCAGCCAGAAATGATAACAGAAGTGTTTCAAGAAAGCTGGATTTGTCACAACCTAAGAGAGCACAATGTTTTGGTCCCCATCAGAGAGTCTGTCTCCCATGGCAGAATTTGAAGAAGTAGATTTTGAAGGTTTTGTTTGAATGGACGATGATGCAGCAACCTGTAATGAACCTGACCCACAAGCAGTTTTCCACGTGATACTGACTGAAGTACAGACCAGCTTAAAAGTGCTAAAGCAGCTGATGAAGTGGAGCAAGCAAGCGAGGATAACCCAGAAATTACGGAGATTCCAAGAGAAGAGGATGTTGGGCATCTGATAATGCAGATGAAGTCCTTTGCTGTGGAAAAGCGCCCAGGTACGCCAAGTGGTGTAGTCGGTATTGAGAGTGCTTTTCTCCACTTAGGTTGATAATAAGAATAAGAAACAGACCAAGGCTGACTTTTTTCACAATGATTAAACCATTAGGAAATAGTAAATGTATTTTATTGATTTTGTATGATACTT
>CAUYQV010124308.1:0-27302 GCA_963574575.1 Galagoides demidoff
CCCGCCACCTTAGGTGTACGTGGCTGGCGCCCTAGCCGATTGAGCCACAGGCGCTGAGCCAGAATAATATTTCTTGAGAAATTTTTGTACATAATCCCATTCAGATACATGAAGTACCTTTCTATTCCTGCTTTGCTTCTATTATCATTTTCTTTTTCTTTCTTTCTTTTTCTTTTTTTTTTTTTTTGAGGCAGAGTCTCATACTATCACCCTGGGTAGAGTGCTGTGGCATCACAGCTCACAGCAACCTCTAACTCCTGGGCTTAACTGGGCTTAAGCGATTCTCTTGCCTCAGCCTCCCAAGTAGCTGGGACTATAGGTGCCTGCCACAATGCCTGGCTATTTTTTGGTTGCACTGTCATCTTTGTTTGTTGGGCCAGGTTGGATTCAAACCCACCAGCTCAGGTATATGTGGCTGGCACCTTAGCCACTTGAGCCACAGGTGCTGAGCCTCTATTATCATTTTCATTATTCTTATAACATTAGTGAATGTTATTGAGCACTAAATTTTGTCAACTCCTTTACACTCAGTATTTTAAGGAATAATTGCTGTTAGATTTTTAACCAGTCTAATAATTTCTGTTTTGGAGTATTTTATCCATATTTAAACTGACATTTAAAACGTGTTATTCTGGGTGTTCCAAAGATTGCTCACAAAGTCACCATACATAGGAAAAATCAAAAATTGTAGCTACATGTACCTTTATTTATAAAATATTCATTACACAATATTTATAAAATATTCTTTATCTGTTGGCCACCTCTTTGTAAAACTTTTCAATAAATATTTTGTAAATATAGGTATAGTTAGCTACAATTCCCATTTTCCCCATGTATGGCAACTTTAGGGGTGACTTTTGAGACACCTGTGTATTCAGCTTATACCTGTTATCTTGGTATTTGTTTTCTATTTGATGTATCTGCTATATATGTATTATGCCTCCTTTTCTTCTTTTGATTTAGTCTAATATATTTTATTATTTTATTCCTCCCTCCATTAACATGTTGATTATACATATTTTGTCCAGGAGTTAAGTTAGATATTACATCATATATACTTGAATAATTAGAATCTAATATAGATCATTACTGTAACAACTTTTCTGATTTTTAACTTTTTGGTATTTGATGGTTTTGTCTAAAATACTTTTTATTTTGTCCAAACAGTCATTTTAGTATTTATTTTAGTGTTGATATGCTAGAAATAAATTCATTGTTTTTGTTTCTTGTTTTCCCCAAGCACTTTAAGACTCTCATCCCATTATTACTGTTAGAAAATTAGTTTGTGATTCTTGTTGTTACTTTGGAGATAATGGATTCCTTTTTTCTGACTGCTGCTTTTGCTTTGAGTTTTTGGTTTGGTAATTCATCCATGTGCCCTAGTGAGGTTTACTTTATGCTTATCCCATTTAGGGTTTATAGAAATTCTGAAAACGCACTTTATCATCTTCCTTTGCTTTGGAGAATTTTAGTGACTTTCAATATTTTTCTGTCTTTTTCCCCCCTCTCTTCTCTTTTTAGAACTTAATTAACATGTGTTAGATTTTTTCATTGTGTCCCATATATCTCTTACATTCTGTTCTGAATTGTCTACACAAATTTTTTTCTGGCCTGGATTCTACATTTTTTTTTGAATGTCTTATTTTCTAGTTTATTAATCAACTCTTCTATTTTGTTTAATTTTCTAAATATAAAAAAACTTAAGTTTTTAATTTCACTTATTTTGTTTTTAGTTCTAAAATTTCTACTTTATTCATTTTTACAGATTTCAGTAAAATGCTCCTTCTTTTCATCTTTTCTTCATTTTCCTTCCTTTTTATGCTCATGTTCATTATAGTTATCTTGATGTCACTGTCTGCTTTCTTCATGTATGGATCTATAGATCACTAGTGCATCATCTCTTATCTTTTATTTCTTTTAATTTTAGTAAAAAGTAAAAGTACAGTCTTATCAGAATGTATGCAATAAAAAACATAGCAATATCACTAAATTCTCATGAGAATACAGAGGAATTAGGTGACTGACAGAGTTCTGGTGAACGTGGAAGCTATGCAGTTGCCATGGAAAACAGTGGGCAGTTTTTTTTTTTCTTTTCTTCTCTTTCTTTCTTTTTTTTGAGACAGAGTCTTCCTTTGCTGCCCTTGGTAGAGTGCCATGGCATCATAGCTCACAGCAACCTCAAACTCTTGGGCTCAAGTGATTCTCTTGTTTCAGCCTCCAAAGTACTTGGGACTAAATGTGCATGACTCAACACTTGGCTATTTTTAGAGTCAAGGTCTTGCTGTGGCTCAGGCTGGTCTGGAACCCATGAGCTCAGGCAATCCACCCACCTCTACCTCCCAGAGTGCTAGGATTACAGGCGTGAGCCACTGTGCCCGGCCTTGGCAGTTTCTTAATAAACTAAACGTGCAACTACTTTGCGACCCATAAATTGCAATTGTCAGCATTTATCCTAAATAAAATGGAGATTCTGTTCACCCAAAACCCTGTACATCAGTGTTACTAACAGCTTTATTTGGCATAGCCAAAACCTGGAGATGATTCCGATGTTCTTTAGTGGATGAATTATTATACAAATAGGGGTACATCCATGGAATGGGATACTACTCAGCAGTACTAGAAGAATAAACTACTGATACACAAAACCACCCGGATGCATTTTTTCAGGAATTTATCCTGAGTGAAAAGGTCAACCTCTATATAATTCCATTTATGCAACATTCTTGAAGAGACAACATTACAGATATAAACAACAGATCAGTGGCTGCCAGGGCTTGAGGGGTAGAGAGTGAAATAGAGTACATATGGCTACAAAAGGCAGATATGAGAGCTACTTGTGGAGATGGAAATGTTCTGTATCTTGGTCATATCAAGAGGGATATTATATTTTAATGCTATAAGATATAACCATTGGGGATGGTGCCTGTGGCTCAGTGGGCAGGCCGCTGGCCCCATATACAAAGGATGGTGGGTTCAACCCCAGCCCCGGCCAAACTGCAACAAAAAAATAGCCAGGCACTGTGGGTGCCTTTAGTCACAGCTACTTGGGAGGCTGAGGCAAGGGGATCACCTAAGCCCAGGAGTTGGAGGTTGCTGTGAGCTGTGATGCTACAGCACTCTACCATGGGTGATAAAGTGAAACTCTAACTACACACACACACACACACACACAAAGATACAACCATTGGGTGAAATTGGTAAAAGGTACATGCAATCTGTCTGTGTTATTTTTTACAACTGCATGCATGTTGACAATTATTTCAAATTGAAAGTTTGGTAACCAAAAGAGTATGGTACTGGCACAGAAACAGAATCGTAGACCCTGTGGATCAGAACAGAGAACTCAGACATGAAATTGTCCTCATAATCCCCTATGATTTCTGACAAAACAGATAAAAACTTACACTGGAGAAAAGAATCCCTAGTTAATAAAAAGTACTAGGAAAACTGGATAGCCATAGGCAAAACATTTAAATAGGATCCTCACCTTTCACCACTCAAAGAAAATAACTCATGAGGGATAAAGGACTTAACACTCAAAAGAGGAAGCTCCAAGTATTTCAGGAAAAAATGTTGGAAAAACTCTAATAGCTATTGGAAAACCCCAAAGGCAATCACAGCAACAACAAAAGTAAATAAATGGAACCCTGATCAAATTAAATCAGTTCTTGGCTGATCTGCACAGCCAAAGACACAATGAAAAGAGCAAACAGACAACCCACAGAATGGGAGAAAATATTTGTATGCTGCACATCTGATAAAGGGCTGATAACCAGAATCTACAAAGAACTCAAACAAATCCATGAACAGCTCCATTAAAAAGTGGGCAAAAGACATGAACAGAAACCTTCTAATGAAGATATACTAATGGCCCAGAAACTCACGATAAAAATGCTTAATGTTTCTAATCATTAGGGAAATGTAAAGTAAAAGCACATTGAGATATAAACTCACTCTAATGAGAATGGCTGGCACTAAAAAATCTCAAAAGAATACATGCTACTTTGGATGCAGAGAGAAAGGAACTCTTATGCACTGCTGTAAGACTGAAAATAAGTACAACCTTGATGGAAAGTAGTATGGAGACACCTCAAGGAATGTAAAATAGACCTACTATTTTATTCAGCAATGCCACTCCTGGGTATGCCCAAAGGGGGAAAAAAAGGATCATTTTACAAAAAGGACACCTGTATTCAAATGTTTATAGCAGCAAAATTCACAATCACAAAGATGTGGAAACACCTGTGTCCACCAGTACATGAAAGGAGTAATAAAATGTGACACATGCATATCGTGGAGTAGTACCCAGTCATAAGAAATGGTCATCGAGTGTCTTTTGTGATAGCTTGGTTGGAACTGGAAACCATTCTTCTAAGTGAAACATCACAAGAATGGAGGAACAAGCACATGTACTCAGTATCAAATTGGAACTAATCAATCAACACTTACATGTACATATGGAAGTAAATCCCAGTGCAAATCATAATGGGTAAACTTATACTATTGGGTACAGTGCACACAATCTGAGTGAAGGGCATACTTATACCCTGACTCAATCTGTACAAAAACAAAACACAAACAAGATTTGTGTATCCTCTAATTTTCTAAATTTTTTTTAAATAAAAAATAATCTGCTCTTGTCTGAGAGGAATCAACATTGTTGAAATATCTGTATTAACCAAAGAAATCTACAAATCAAATGCAAAACACAATAAAATGCCAACATCATACTTTGAAGAACTAAAAAAAAAAAAAAATAATAATAAAGTACTTCTTTTTGTTAGGAACCAGAAAAAAACAAACAAACAAACAACAACAACAACAACAACAACAAAAATACAGCCAAGGCGATCCTTAGTAATAAAAAATAAAAAAATGGAGTCATCACTCTACCAGACTTCAGGTTATGTTACAAGTCCACAGTGATCAAAACAGGATGGTATTGGCACAAAAACAGAAACATAGATGTATGGAACAGAATTGAAAACCCAGAGATAAAACCTGCCTCTTACCATGATCTGATCTTCAATAAATCAAACAAAAATATCCTCTGGGTAAAGATACCAAGTCAGTAAATAGTGCTGGGAGAATTGGATAGCTGCAGGTAAAAGACTGAAATTGGCCCCACACATTTTGCCACTTACAAACACTGACTCAAGATGGATAAAAAATTAGAATGTAAGACACAAGATGATACCAATTCCAGAGGAAAGTATGGGAGAAACTCTAGAAATATCAGCTTAGAAAAAGAGTATGAAGAAGACAACAGCAGCCATCACAAAAACAAAAACAAACAAAGGGGATTTAACCAAGCTGAAAATTTCTCCACAGCTAAGGACACAACAGTCAAAGCTAACAGACAACTTGCAGAATGGGAAAACATACTTGCATGTTAAAAAACTGACAAAGGGTTGATAACTAGAATGTACCCAGAACTCAATCAATGAAAAAAAGCAAACAATCCCATCTATCACTGGGCAAAAGATATGAACAGAAACTTTTCCAAAGATAGACAAAAGGCCAACAAACACATGAAAAAATGCTCATCATCCTTGATCATTAGAGAAATGTAAGTCAAAACCACCATGAGATTTATTGTCTAACCCCAGCGAGAAAAGCCCACATCACAAAATCTCAAAGCTTCAAATGTTGGTGTAGATGTGGGGAGAAGGGAACACTTTTACACTGTTGATGGGATTGCAAACTAATACAACCTTTGTGGAAAGAAGTATGGAGAATCCTCAAAGAAGTAAGTGTAGAAATTCCATTTGATCTCACAATTCCAATACTAGGTATCTACCCAGAAGGAAATAAATCATTTTATCTCAAAGACATTTGCATTAGAATGTTTATTATAGCTCAATTTACAGTTGCCAAGACATAGACGCAGCCCAAGTGCCCCTCAAAACATGACTGGATTAATAAGCTATTTTATATGTCTACCATGGAATACTGTTCAGCCATAAAAAAAAAAAAACAAAAACAAAGATGGTTGACTTTATGGAAATGCAAGCATCCAAAGTACTCAATATTAATATGAATCTAATTGAAAAACAACTGTATGTCCATAGTAGAGAATAACACTATATACTGAAGTGGGGGAGGGGGCACAGGAAAAGGGGAAGGAGAGGAGGGAGGAGGATGCGTAGGCTGTCACCTGATGGACACATTGTGAGGGTATACAGTACACTCCCTGAATGAAGGGCTCCTACCTCAACCACACATTGAACTTTACCTTAGAAGCACAAACAATGTAATCTAATCATTTGTGACCTCATATTAATCTGAATTTAAAAAATAAATAAGTAAATGAAATAAAAAAATAATATGACATAAATCTCTGTACATACAAAGTTCACATTCTATTGAAGATAATAGAGAGTAAACAAAATAAATGTAACATATACTACATTAAAACACAATAAACAATAAAGAATATAAACCATGTAGAAGTGAATTGACGGGTAAAGGGAATAAATGAACTAGAAATATTTTAGGGAGAAGGTGCCATGTAAGTGTTACTTCAGCAGAGGAAGTAAAAGAATGAGGTCTAGACTTATAAGCATTTCAGAAAACAGGAACAATATGTATAAAGAAGTAAGAAACCCAATGTGGCTGGATATATGAAAAGAAAGACAGAGAGAGCGTGATAAATTGGTAGTCATGAAGGAAGCTGGGGGTAGATTTGATGGGGCTTTGGTGAGCACTGTAGGAATACTGTTTGGTTTCTACTCTCAGTGAAACAAGAGAGTTAAATGGGCCCTGTGCCTGTAGCTCAGTGGCTAGGGTCAGACACATAAACTGGAGCTGGTGGGTTCAAATCCAGCCCAGGCTTGCCAAACAACAATGACAACTACAACAAAGAAGGAACTGGGCATTGTGGCGGGTGCCTGGAGTCTCAGCTACTTGGGAGGCTGAGGCAAGAGAATCACTTAAGCTCAAAAGTTTGAGGTTGCTGTGAGCTGTGATGCCACAGCACTCTGGGGGCGACAGCTTAAGACTCTGTCTCAAAAACAAACAAACAAACAAAGGAGTTAAATGGAAAGCAGTAAGAAATTCAAACAGGGAGCCTACCATCTAGGTTTAATTCTATTCTAAACCAACCTCCAACTCCTAGACTAAGACTCAGTCTACTTACATAGCTATGGAGTCTCATATTCAGCCTATAAAACCCACCACAAACCCTCCCTGAGCTTACATACTCTGAGTGGGTCTCTGTGTGCATAAAGACTTGAACAAAATCCAAAAGAAGCAAAAATATTATGAGAAATTCTACACAGGGACATCAAGAGATATAAAATAATTTTTCTCTACAACATTCTATGGACTAGTAAAGAAGAAAATACAACTGGAAACAAAAGAGAGAATAGATTATAGAAGTGACCTAAAAAATCAACTATGTTCCAGAAGTGAATTGAAGGGTAGAGGGAGCAAACGATTAATTCCAGCAGAGCAGAATAGCAATTCATCATGGGGGAAGCATTCATACTGAATCTTGAAAGATACATAAAATTTCACCAGGCATAGATGAGATAACAGCATGTTAAATGCAAAAGAAATTTTGCAGAGAAACGTAATTACTTTCAAGAGTGAATTTTGTCATACATTTTTGTCAGTTTTGACATTTACACTAAAAGATTAGTATGTGGATGCTATAAGATGAATTAAGTAGAAATAATGACAATTACAAGAAATAATACTTTGATGAATTACTGTATTTGAAAAAAATCTAAAAATCCTTACTTAAAAATAACTGTATTATAGTGTAAATATTTTTCAGTATCATTTTCTAAAGTATTTATCATAAATTAAAGAATCACAATGCATAGACATTTTTTATGAGCTTAGGGCATTTATGAAACAAGACTCTATACTGAAGCAGAAATGTGCTGTTTTTGCTATAAATAAATTATACTTTTTTATGACAATGTAAGTTAATTTTTACATTATAGCTTTAGGAAGTACTTTCTAAACTCTATTATACAGAGAGGCACATGGAGATATTATTAAATCTGCTTTATGGAATATAGATATATTCCAGAATATAGCAAAAATATACTTGAACAAAAAGATTATACCTTAATAATATAAACTTATTCCTTTATAAAATTTATTCATTCCTCATGCCATAGTAATATATCAATGTACTATAAGAAATATACAGCAGAAATTTTCTCTTTGAATTTATTTAAGAATGAGCACTAAATCTGATAATGTAAAGTTAGGACAGTAAACAAAAACAAGAAAACAGGAAGGAAAGGGAAAAAAGAAAGAGAGAAAAAGAGAGAGAGGAAGGAAGAAAGGGAGGGAGGGAAGGAGGGAGAGAAAAAAAGAATAAAAAAATCTGTGTTACTCTCATGTCTCTGCACATGAGCAAGGCCCTAGCCACTGTGTCATGGATGAGCACTATGAGAATGTTCGTATAGCACAATCTTGGAAGGAATAGCTAATGCCTCCCTCAAGGGCCAAGGTCAGGTTTATTTATAGTCATAGAGGTATAAATAGCATCCCCCTCCAGAGCAAAGGTCAGATGTACTTACTGTCCAGATAATAAAAATAATAACTTGTTCTGGAGGAAAGTCAGGCATGCCTAATATCCATTAGAAAAGATCGGAAGGTAGCTAACCTCAGGATTCATCTCCTGTAATATATAGCACACTGAGAATGCAGGTGTGAACTGGCATTGCTGCCTTCTGAGAACTGGGGCTTGACAAATTTGTACAAGGAAATTTTTATACCCTGGCTGTCACTAGTTCTGGGAGTAATAAAAATCGTATGTCTGTAGCCCAGGAGTCTTATACCTTCTGCATCAGCCATAGAACAATTTACTACTTAGCCAGCAGGGTAAAATCTCAGACTTTTCACAGTTCCTAACAATATGATGACTTCTATCTCAGATTGAGGGTTTTTTGTTATTATTGCTTCTTTAAAGCAGTGTCTTGCATTTCTTACAATGTTTTTCAGTCTGTTAATATTCATCAAGTTACAGGACTATGCCCTTAAATTTCTCTGTCATTCAGTGTATTAGTGATAGTATACTGACTTACTCTAGAATTTGTAATATTGAAGATAGGTACAATTTAGTATTTACAATATTTTTTATCTAAAAAAAAACCTGTTTTCTTCTTTGGTCAGTGTTCTTTTTAGGAAGCTATAAGAATTGAATGTTTTGTTTTTCTTTTTTCTGGAAACAATTCTACTACTGGAAATTCACAGCCATATGAAGAAACTAAGAACCTGACCATCAAACCTGACCATCAAAAGTTGATATAATGTTCATTAAGTCCTTGAGACCTGGTTTCCTTAAGAAAGGTAAGCAGTATTCTGTGTCAGAATCTGCTGACACATAGCATATGTTTGGATTCATTACTCTATTCTTGGTTTTTAAAACAAAAGCAGCTCGTATAGAGTATACTAATTTCCTTCTTATCCATATCTGCCACGATAACACATTTTACAAACACAAATAGATGAGAAATTATCTGTTCCTAAACATTTTTTAAATTGAGGTTTTCCAGATTAAGATATTAAATATTCAACTAATATATTTCAATGTCCCCTGTAAAATGATAATAAACAGAATATCTATAAAGATACAACTCAAAAGCATAGCAGAAGAGCAGGGAACTGGAATGTAGGCTGATAGGTTAATTTCCTGTATTTAGTAGTCACGAGAAAGCTTAAATCATAAACTGGATGTTGAGAAAAATGAAGGCCAAAACTAACTGATGAAAGAATTCTCAAAAGTCAGAGGAAAAAGTTTTACACTCACCTAGAACTGGAGGGAAAGAGGGTCTAACAAATAAAAATGTTAAACTCCCTACATGTTCTGTCTCATCTGCAACCCTGGCGACTGCTCGTCCCTCCCTGGGCAGCGGTCCGGGGTGGGGTGAGTTCTGCGGTCCCCGGTCCTCTGTCCTCAGTCAGCGCCCAGAAAGCTGTCACCCAGCACACATCCTTCCAGGTACTGATAGCTGCAGGAAAGTAAAAGAAAATGTCGCTTTAATAAAACCAATAGAGAACCCTATTTTGTTTAAGAAGGAAAGGAGAGAGGGGAGGAGAGGGGGTGGGAGGGGAGAGGAGAGGAGAAGAGATTTGGGAACTGGTCGGTCGGATCAACTTTAATGAAAAATTCAAATATCAAAAATACAAGGTTGAAAGGGTTAAAAGGTAAAGTTGAGGAAATATCTGAGAAATAAATGGGATAATTGGGCAACAATATATAAAGATAGAAAAACTTCTCCAATATCTGAGTTATTAAAAAAAAAAAAGTCCTGAAAGAAGAAAAGGAATCAATGGGCGGAAGAAATCAACAACACGGAGGAAGACGATCACTTCCAGGTACAGAATGTTTCAGATAAACTCCTAGCGGGAGCTTCTGTCAAGGGATGCCTGGTTCTATTCACACTTTATTCTTGACAGTGTTGCAATGAGTTTGTGGCCCTCCCTTCCCTGATGCCCTCATCAGCGGGAAACACTTCTCATTCCCAGACACTTTCTACTAAAATTTGGCGTGCACCCAGGAGACGTGGACCAAAGCGCCTGAGGAGCTTACCTTGCCTGAAATTAGGGTGGAGGTTCAGCATTTGGGCTGTGCGATCACCCAGGTAGACGGGTAGACGCATCTGCAATGATGAGGCCTGTGTTCTGCAATCTTCCTCTATTTTGTGGACCACTCACATTCCCAGAATGGCTTTTATAAATTCTCAGAGAAGCTGAGACCCAGACTGGATCCCAAACTCTCTGATGACTTACCTTCTCCTGCCTGTGGTGATTTGTCCTTTCCTTGCAAAGTTAAATTTGTGATTGCTGCAAACAAATAGTAAATTTGGGGGAAGTGTAAGTACATTAAACATAACACTATAAATAAAAGCAAGGAATTAAAATCAAGTTTTAAAATTAAAACTAAAATTAACATCAAGTTACTGTTGCCTCTGGGAGTTGACTGTAGATGTGATTAGGGAGAGGCACAAGCCCTTCTAAGGCGCTGGTAACTTTCTGCTTCTTGACCTGCTGAGCAGGGTTGTGGTAACCATTTAAACAGTGATTATAAATCTATACCTTATCTGCATGAATTATTTCACAATAAGGCAAGTTTTTTGTTGTTGTTTTTTAAAGAAGACTGGCATTGTCACAGTCAAAAGGTGAATCAGATTACTAAAATAAAGTTTTCTTTTGGATTTTCCAATTACATTAAATGAAATTGTAAAAAAGACAATTATGAAAATAAGTACATTTACCAAGGAAAATATATTGGAGCTCAAAGTTAACACACACACACACACACAAATACATACATATATATATTTCATTATTTTATTGGAGTGTGGGAGTGTGTCTGGATATAGAGGGTATTTTTTGTTTGTTTGTTTTCAGGCACTAATTTCAAATGGAGAGCAGTAAAGGAAAGTGAAGAACATTTTGAGGGAGGGAAAGTATAAGTATAACCAGGGCAAATAGTACTCAGCAGTTTAATGTAATTTTCCTAAATAATTTATTTACTTATTTGTTAAAAAATGAGTTTGCATTGTACATTTTCTGTTCTAAAAGGCTGTAGTATTTTTTGTAATTATCTTTAAAATTCTTTGAAAGTGTGCAACCAATTAATGGCATAAACTAATACTGCCACAGTTTGGTAAATAGATATAAACTTAATTATTCTGACCTCTGCATAAGCATATAATTATCTAATTAGTGATAGTTCATTAAGCAATGAAAAATTCTATGGCTTTATTACAAACCTGTTTTGCTTTTTAAAAAGTTGATTCAAATGCCACCACAGCCTGTTTTAAAATGATTAGAAATGCTAACATCATTTTAAATCTAAATCCAGAAGAAAACAGATTTATCACTGATAATTTAACATGTCATGAACATGAGATATTTATCAAAAATGTTTCCTAATGCAAATTATTATCCTGCAGGAGATATTTTATCATAAAAATAGCTCATATATTTGGTGACAAGTGTTTTGCCAAAGTTGGGGTAGAGCGGGGAGAAAATATCCAATAGAAAGCCTTAAGAGTTGCAAGGACTTCAGGGCTCAGGCCTATAATCCTTGTACTCCGGGAGGCTGAGACAGATGGATCACCTGAGCTCAGAAGTCTGAGACCATCCTGAGCAAGAGTGAGATCCCGTCTCTCTTAAAAATAGAAAAATTTAACCAGCATTGTGGCAGGTGCCTGTAGTTCCAGCTACTTGGGAGGCTGAGGTAAGAGGATCACCAGAGCCCAAGAGTTTGAGGTTGCTGTCAGCTAGGCTGATGCCATGGTACTCTAGTCTGGGGCAACAGTGTGAGACTCACTCTGGCTCAAAAAAAGAAGAAAAGAAAAAAAGGACACGTATGGTGGGGAAACTTATATTTCACTGATGATATAAATAGAGAAAGAATGAATGAGCACTGGATGCCTAGAACCAAAGCAAAAAGCATTTTATCTCTTGGTGCTTGGTCAGGACAAGGAGCTACAGGAAAATAGAGGTTTATTTTAACATTGAGAGGAATGAGGAAAAATTATCTCCTAAAGCCACTTCTGGCTCCAAATTCAAGAGAAAAGGAAATGGCAGGAGACAAATGCCAATCATCCTAGCTGCAGGTCATTCAGAGGGTAATGACTGCAAGCTGCAGACAAATCCTTATGTCGCCAAAGCTCGTGCATGTGGCTATCACAGGTTCTCATTAACCACCTTCAAAATTCATATAACACACACCAATGGAATTTAAAAAGCACCCTGTTTGCAGAGGTTAGATAATAAATATTTAAAATATTAATACTTAATAACAAGATATTTGATTCAAAGATAAATAATATTTAGGTTAATACTAGTAATTGATTGGTTAAGCAATATAGCGAACTACCACATCAAGGGTTGGAATACACGTGGAACAAGTTATCATAATTTCTAAATTCAGGAGTTTTTTATTTTTTTATTTTTTTTGGCTAGGGCTGGGTTTGAACCTGCCACCTCCAGCATATGGGGTCGGTGCCCTACCTTTTGAGCCACAGGCACTGCCCAGGAGTTTTTTAATTTGAAAGTTTGAGTAATATTTTATGTCAATCATGACAGTCAAATTGGGGCATACAAAATATGATTAATTAAAAGATATGTCTAGAAATTCAGAAATGTGGGTGTTTAACTGCAAGTACTGGTAACTGTATCCAAGACAAATTCTTATACATGATTATCTGTAATTTCTCTTTGGAACAGCCTAGAACTGGATTCTCTAGTTGATGTGTTTACTAATTATTATAGACAGTCCATGTCTCATGCCTTCAGGGACTTACTAGCTCAGAGGCTGACTGACTGACAGCTTTGTGATGCAATATTTTTTCCATTTTTTTTTCTGTGTTAATTATTACAATATTGTTAAAAAGCCTTATAAAAATTATGTATTTTTTGTCCCTTAGAAGGTGGCTTGTTAGTCTACCTGAATCAGAGACACTATGAAAGTTGTTCACTGGCTGTTTTAGTCAAAGTTTGTTGTCTTCCTTCCTTTTATCAAATCAATAAACAATTTATTTAATTCTGGCTCTAACCTTCTGGTTTTCTTAATCCTTTTAACTGCTTTGGTTACTAGTATTCTTCCTCTGACATGTGCCATTTGTTTTCAACAAAGAAAAGAAAACATACTGGGGATCTGTTTCCTGCAAAGGATCACATTAGGATGGCACAGACTCAAACTCTGCTCCTGTGGAAGTCTAGGAGACCTCACAGGTTCCAGGGCTATGTGCATTCTCATGGTCCTTTCTTCCCACAGACTGGTAGACTGTGACTTCTCCCTGTGCCCCAGACTGGTAGAGTGTGACTTCTCCCTATGTCCATAGACTGGTAGAGTGTGACTTCTCCCCATGTCCCCAGACTGGTAGAGTGTGACTTCTCCCCATGTCCCCAGACGGGTAGAGTGTGACTTCTCCCTGTGCCCTGTGCATGCAGATGCATAGCAGAACCCCTCCTTTAAGGCTAATTACCTATAACAGAAAGCTCTCATTCAACATTCTCCAAGAGTACAGAAACTGGGGTTTATGGATGAAGTTACACAGCCATATTGGATGGACAAGAAGGACCTATTTCACCTACCCTTCCACCTTGACCCTTGGACTCTTCTTAACTCTTTACATTAAACAGAGCTAGCCTCCACAGATCTTGCTGGCTTCATCACTTCTCTCTGACACTCTCATATACCCCCATGAAACTACATATGTGTATATTTTCTCTTTGTTTTGCAAATCAATCCAGCCCTGTTCTACTCTTATTTCCAAACTTGAATAGCCAATCTACACTCATCAAATTTATTTAATGTATCAGAAAGCATAGTTAGCTTTTTTAAAAAAAAAGTTAGGGTATAAATAGTAAAATTCTATTTGACTGATGTCCTCATCTGGAATCCTCACTCAACAATAGCTGCAGCATTCCTGAACCAATTACAGTACCCCTCTTAAAACAATATTTATGGATTTTTTGTAAGTCTAGTGCTTTTCTTTATGTTTTTTTCCCCTGAAAAAGTAATAAAGGTCTACAGACTATAGAATAAGAAAGTCACAAAAACCTTACCAAAAGCACAATTTCTGGAGCCAGACTAGTTAAAAGCCTGGTGACCTCACTCACCAGCTACATGAGCTTGAGGAAGTTTCTTAATAACCTGGGTCACATTTTTAACTTCTGGCTTGCAAAATAAGAATATAAGTTCCTATGTTGTATTGTTATTACATGAATTATTTGTGTTTATATTTATGAACAGCTTAGACAATATCAGATACATAAGTGCTTGATGTTCTCTGATGTGTGTCTAACAAACATTTTTAAATAAAGACGACTTTGAAAAAAACTTAAGTGTATTGTTTAGCTGGCCCAGGCTGGATTAGAACCCACCAGCCTTGGTGTATGTGGCTGGTGCCATAACCACTGTGCTATGGGCACTTAAAAGCTATAACCTAATTATAGCCTAAGAATATGGGAAGGGGGGAGGGGGCAGGGAGGAGAGGGTGATTGGAGGGATCACCTCTATGGTTTATCTTACAAGGGTACAAGTGAATCTTTCCAAAAGTAGAATATAAACATCTTGACACAATAACTAAGAAAATGACATAAAGGCTATGTTAACCAGTTTGATGAAAGTATTTCAAATTGTATATGAAAACACCACACTGTACCCCGTGGTTGCATTAATGTACACAGCTATCATTTAATTTAAAAAAAGAAAAAAATTACATTAATTAATATATGAATTACAAAAAAAGAAAAAAGAAAAAGAAAAACTTAAAGTTTGTTGTTAAGATGGCAGGCTCAGCATGGTACCAGATCATTTCTCTGCCACCTCAAATCTATTGAAAACAAACAAACAAAAAGAAAAAAAACACTGCTTTAAAAAAATAGAAGAAATAAAAACAAAGATAAATCAAGAAAAATAATTTCTTAAACAAAAATAATCCATCATCACTTTTTAGAAAAAATGTCATGTTGTTGCTGCTCCTCTGTGGTTGTGGTGGTGTTTGGGGTGGTCTGTATCTTGGAGGAAGACAAAGCCTCTTTGTGTCTCATTGTTTTCTCTTCATCTACTATTGACAAGTAGCTAGCTTGGTGCTAAATCTTATTATTGGGTAATAAACTATGAAGATACAGCTGAGGAAAGGCAGGTAACTGTGTTCATTTCCCACCAGCCTATTTGACTGCAGTCCAGTCTGTAGCCGTATTCAAGTTGACTTTCTTCAGTTTTCCACAAACACCGGTCATTTCTCAATTTGGTTTTATAATTTGCATGTAGCCGTGCTTTCCCTTGGTTTAAAAATATACCAAATATTCCAGGAAACCTTTGATTAAATCTAGCCTCTTAGATTCTTACCATATATTCTGTCTTATGGTTATATTCCCAGTACAGATTAGCTCAGCCTCAGGGTCAGAATAGGGCGACTTTAATTTTATTCCATATATATATTTATACTACTAAAAAATTAAAGAATCAAAAATGATATAAAATATTTCAACTAAATATTATGGAGATACTTTTATTTTCTGTAACAAACACACACACATCCATATATGTGTATATATGTGAAGAAAAGGATTTGATATTTGTTAGAGTCCTAGCCTTGCCAGAAAACTCTCTGTAACCTCAGGCAAATCATAAACCTCTCCAGATAGTTGCCACATCTGTAAAAACAGCAATCGCAAAGAAAGATGTTTCACTGGATAATTTCCAGTGTCTGTTCAGTCATGAAATTATAACAATCTATTAAAAATTATCTAAAATATTGTCCCAATTGCCCCATTGTGCTAATTAATGAAAACAGGAATCACACAGTGGTTCATTGACTCCTCTAACAATTAAGCATTTATGTGTGTGTGATTATATTTTATGATTTGTTATCAGTTTTACTTGATAGCTAGATCCTGGGTCAGAGACCTGCATCTAATTTATGCTTGTTAACACTGAAGTTTTTTATAGCACTGAATAAATGATAGTGTAACAACACATTCGAAAATATCTGCCTAAGACTTGAGTTATTGCATTAATTTGCATTTTTCTTTCTAAAATTTAGATAAATGTAAGTATTTATAGAAAGAACAAATGTTGCTTGTTGGCTGTAAGATCTGTCTTCAGTGTGCAGTGCCGTGGTGTTTATCCTTCATGTAATCTTTGTGCCGAGCTCCAGTTGGAGCTGTGGTGTAGTCAGAGAGGCAGATCCATCAGCAATGTCTATTCAATTTAATTCTCTATATTTCTTTCTGGTGGTTTGTAAAAGAAAGAGCCAAAAGAGCCAAAATTAAGCCAGATTCTAAAACTGTGACCGTTTTCAAAGAATTAGCTATTAATTATAATTCAGGGTTACAACAGTATTTGCTTTTGAATGAAATAAATTTCATGAAAATATAATGCAGGAACAAAACAAAATAAAAAATCTTACCAGTGGAAGAATTTGGTATGTGTTTGGCAAATTTAATAATTGTTGCAGTTTCTAAAATCTTTGTCTAGAAAATATACAGGGAAAATAATCTAGAAGCAGTACTGTAGTTATCTATATAAATAACTAAAAACAAAACCAAAAACCTTAATTTTCAATTGTCTTTCTTCCAAAAGTCTTCACTATGGTCTCTCAGTTAGAATACAAGTTAATGTATTTCCCTTTGTAAGGTATACAGTGCTTTGAAAGAAAATTAGCTCTTTTAGTCTAACTATATAATAGTGGGTGCAATTCCTGGCTATGCCACCAGCTACTAGCTGTATGACTGTTTAAAGCACTTGGCTGTATCAAGTGACAGCTTCTTCATGAATAATGCTTATTTAGTGGTATTGTTGCATTGATTAATTGGCAGCCTGTGTATAAAGCACCTATGATAGAAACTGGCATAAGAAAATGTGTATTCAATGTTCATTCATTACTTCTTTATTTTTTTAACTCCATTCTCCTTTCAGTCTAAACTTTTTGTAACAGAATCCTCTTATTTTTATTTTCTGTATTTATGCATTGGTTAAATTTGTCATTTAAAAAATCAGACTATTTAACAGTAGATTAAAGTATTTAAATTAAAAAATAGATTATGAATAACTATTTCAGGTGTTCATACAGGTGGGGGTGCAGAATGGTGGAAATAATAGCTTGCTCAGGTGGTTGAAATATGTGTGTGTGTGTGTTTGTGTCTATTTTTTTTTTTAAGGTCCATCAAATTTTGTCAGAAGACCAGGGTTCTGGAGAATAATGAAAGTTGCCTCTCCAAGACTGTTCTATTCTTCCATTTCCAAAGTTACAGTTTTATACATAAAAGTTCAAAGCAAAGACCACACCAACTCCTATTCCAAATAATAATTAGTATCGTTCAGGGACCTATTACAACATTCCCTTTTTTTTTTTTTTTTTTTGAGACAGAGCCTCAAGCTATCCCCCTGGGTAAAATGCCATGGCATCACAGCTCACAGCATCCTCCAACTCCTGGGCTCAAGCGAGTCTCCTGCCTCTGCCTCCTAAGTAGCTGGGACCACAGGCACCCGCCACAACACCCGGCCATTTTTTGGTTGCGGCCATCATTGTTGTTTGGCGGGCCTGGACTGGGGATTCAAACCCACCACCTTAGGTGTATGTGGCTGGCGCCCTAGCCGATTGAGCCACAGGCGCGGAGCCACAACATTCCAATTCAAAAGTTAATCTCCTGAATCAGTCCACACAAACTACTCAAGATAGGCATCTTTAGGGTGGAAGATAAATGTATAAAACAGTAAGAATGAGAGACAGAGGGAGGTCAGGCAGGACCTCAACTGACCAGAACGTTTGTGTCATGTCTGTCCAGCATGACGGACTCCATGTTATTCTCATTACATGTGCTTGCATTCCTCAATCCTATTAGTACATTTCATATCTAAATAGAATTAATTACTACAACTTATTGCACTTTTTCTGGGATTGAACTTATTTGGACAAGGGATAGGTTTACAGTTATATTGGGAACAATATTCAGCACAGTTAATAAGGGGCATAGTAAATCCAATAACCAAGATGTCTGAGAATGATATATGTCCCATCCCAACAACTGAAGCTTTTAACCCTCATCTCCACACAGTTCTTTAGTTTGTTTGTCCAGCTTGAGTTTGCTGGTTTTCTCATGGGGACAGCCTAGATGCAGGAATGATGTAATCCAGACAACTTGACCATGTAGGGGCCATGAGCAGAACATCCCAGGGGCTAGTCCACCTTTCCTTGACTTGTTCCTCAGGCCTCTCCCTCTAAGTCTTCAGGGGAACCTGATCACCAGCTGCAATGCATGTACATCTCACAAAGCAGATCAAGGGGTCTCTTTTTCAGCAATTCCCAGTGTGGCATAGTGTAGCTCAGGAGGTGGCATCTGCTAGAGGCCTTGTAAGTTCCTTGGCCTGGGTGAATCTGTTACTGGAATGCAGGATCTGGAAGATATCTCAGAAACTACTCCAGGGTAAAGAAGTAAACAGAGACCCAATCTGGCTTCTTTACACTGACAGAGATGAAGTCAGGGTTGTATCCAGGGTAAAAGAATGAAACCAGTTTGCTGTCATCTACAAATATCCACAAGTTCTGGGTTTTGAGGCTAACGTTTGCATGATGAGAACATTAGTATTCTTTTTTTTCAATTTTATTAAGTCAAATACACATAGATCATGGATATATTCATGCATATGTGGGGTACAATGTGCTGATTTTTTTATACAATTTAATGTGATTACATTTAACCAATCAACATAGCTTTCACCTCATTTACTTGATTATGGTGCCAAAACATCTGTGTTCTACATTTCACAGATTTGACTTGTACCTTTGTCATATGTTCCATAGACTTAGCACAGTTCTTAAGATAATCCATAGTTTAAGAGTCCCTATAGAACTGATAAGATATTTTGGGCAATTCAGGTGAATATTCATGATAATCAGTTGGGTGTGGGGCCACTTGTGAGGCCATGTTGTAGTCACACCACTTAGTGGGAAATTCTTATTAAGGTTCCAATTTCTCCTGAGGTATCTATATAGACACAGCAGACTGAGTTTAATACTGCACAGAGTCCTTCCATTGTAGCCAACAGGTGATCTTTGTTGGGCCTTATTAAGGCTTTTGCAGTTTTTTTTTCTCATCAGTCTTATAGACAAAGTTCTAATCCCACTTCTTTTGGCATATAGTCTGCAGATTTGGACAAGTATTCTCAGCAAGCTTTCCTAACGTTACTTCCGGAGTAGTCATCCCAAAATATGTCAGAGACATGTACTTTGGGGTAAATATTTTAACTTTTTTTTCCAGTGGCTACTTTGTAATTAAAATATTTTGCATATTAAAAGCTAATATGTTATCTCAGGGTTAAGAAACAGGAAGAAAAAACAAATCATAGGGAAACATGACTACTGTATATAATTCTATATTCTTTGGCCAGTCTCTCAGTCCTGCTAACAGATCAATTTAGTCAAACAACTATGGCTCCTTGTACCAGGTGGCATTGTAGACAAGGCTGGTATCTAATATAGGTGGGCCATAGTTTGTATTTTTGAACCATATTTTTCTCTAACTTCTCATTTTATTAAAAACAAATTACAGCAGAATCAATTTAATTGCCAAAATAAACTGTACTTTCAATATGCTGTTTCTGATTATTTGCATAAAGTCCAGCAAGAATAAATATTAGTCATTTAGGCTTTTCTTTCTTTTAAAATTGGCTTTGTTGAAACCTTTCATAAGGAATCTTGGGTTAGACTTGAAAGCCTCTCATGATCCCAGGTTTCATCTGTGTCATTAGATACCTGTATGCATTGGGTAAATTCCTCTTTATTGGGATTTCTGGACCTGTCAGAAAGTGACATCCTTTACTCACTGCAGATCAGGAAATGCATCTGGCCCATTTTTCCAATGGGTTTTTATTGGCCTTATAAAGTCAATCTTAATTCCAAAATGGATTCTGGACACCTCTGAAAATGTCATTTCAGTGAAAGCCTCTGTAAAATAACCAGTATCTTTTATTGTGTCTTATAGAAGAAAACAAGATTCTTGCTGAACTTATTCAAGTAACTGTATAGTCAGAAATTAAGAACATACAAATAGTTTTCAAATTCCAGAGAAATCAAGGAGAGAGAAAAATAAATGTTTCAAATTTTGCTTAGAAATACATACATTGATGAACACTATAAATAGCTCAAAAAATAGAAAAGGGTTTCCTTGACTTATGGAAAACTGAACACAGAAAGAATTAGCAATGTTTTAAACAAAAAGTCATTAAAAAATTAATTAAGTTCCATGTAATTAATTTCTGTTCTGTTTTAGCTTTATAAATAAAGTCCTGGAAGTTTGCTTTTAGTCTAATCGTATATGATCTCCAAAGTTATCAGAAATTTGTATTCAAGAGAACCTGTCAAATTTTCATTACTTTCCTTGAAGGATAAAACTTGGACTTAGCCAGTCACAAAAAACACTTTCTGAGATGAATCAAAATTATTACTGATAATATACACTAAGATGGACTGATATTTTATAATATTAGAACATATGTATATATACAAACATAATCCACAGAAAATTAACCACCATTTCATATTTGACAATATTTCGTATACATTTTTAACATACCAAATAAGCCTAATATATCTTTCTCAGACATTCAGTGGTCTTAATATTTCAAAATAACCAAATTTAGAGTTCTGATTTTAGAAGGTTTTCAGCTATCAAAAGCTTAAAACATTTGTTCAAATAGGGTCACAAGTCAAAAGATTGTAAAGGCAATACTGGAAGTTATATGTGTATGAACCTTAACTCTTTTATAGTTCAGTCTTCTAGTTAGCCAGAACCCTAATAAAGACAACACAGGGATTATTTCCTTCAGGCCACTTACTGAAAAGGTAAAAAAATTTTCTGTAGTGGGATTTTTTTAATTAAAGATAATCAGGTAACTACATATTATAAATCATAATCAACTGGATCACATGCAAATTCCTTCATAAATTCCTTCTTATGAGTTCTATTCAACCTGCACAGGCAATCTACAAACATACTTAACTTTCTGTTTTGTCTTTCCTTTCACTTTTCTTAAATAGCCAGCCATTCTATTTCAGAACAAAAGTTTACAACACAAGATTCTTTCTTACACAATGTTATTTTCCTTTCTGTTCAATATTTCTTATCAAAAAAAAAAAATCTCTTTTCATAAAACAGGATCACAGTTTACTATAAAGTTAATTATTTGTTTGGCCAAACTCACAATTAGAAGATTTTAAAAGGTAAAAATCTTATTCTTTGATATAGAAAAGACTCACTTTCTCAAACAATCTGAACAAAGTATTACATTTTACAAGTAACTCAGATATTTGATGAAACATAACATGACTTTAAGTGTTTAAGTTACTGAAAAGTGTTCTGAAACTGCAACATAGGAACCATTCCTGACCTCTTTTCTTTTCCTTATTAAGTCTCACATGGCCATGTGGCATCAAAGATGGCTGTAAAGGACAGGACCTATCTGTGCCTTAATTCACTTAGCAGGTGTAGAGTTCAAGATAGAAAGGAAGAATACTGGAGGGTTCAGTTTCTACCAGAATATCCAGGGGGCAAAGGTGGAGCAGGGAAGGGGCCGTATGAGCTAAACTGTGCCTTATAGTTTCTGTGCTAGGCCTCACAACAGTCACTTATCTGATCTCAGAATTCAGAGGTTCAAAATCAAGAACATAAGCTCACAGTGAAATCCAGAAAAATGTAGAAATATTAAAGAGGTGGCAGTTTTATAATCTTTAAGCATATGAACTTTAATAACAGGTTCAAACCTAATTCTATTTATCAAAGAATACCAAAGTCACCTAAACAAAAAAGCAGTTGCGTTCCTTTCTGTTTTCCTGATAAAATACTTGCTGCAAGTGTTTACTTTTTTTTAAAGCCAATTAATTAAAGCTCTTTTAAATTTTGATAGTGAAATATCACATGCCCATGACATATATAGACACAAACAGATAGACATACAGACAGAAGCATAATTTATATTTGCTAGCTTTTAAACATATTTTTTATTCAGACTATTAATTTTTTTAATTACCTAATTTATTTATCTTAGCAGTTTACCTAGGTTTTAGTTATCATTTTAAGGTTTTTTTTGTTAGCCATTTTTACAACCAATAAATTAGATATGTAAATATGGTTTTCATTACTTCTTTTAAAATCATAAATTCTAACAGGAAAAAACAAACTTAAGTAGTTTAACCAGACTTGCTATTTTAAACTATGTAACATCATTATAATAATTCAAGGATTCAAAGGCCCCTTTTCTCAAAAGTCAGGATGGTAGATACATTGGCCTGTTACAGTACTGAGACTAATTGGACAGAATATACCCCAATGGGATGTCATTTGGGATTGAGGTCTGAACTCCCATAACACCAGATACAGAAATACCAGATTTCCCAAGAACAAAACACAGAACTGATGAGAAATAAAATTCTCAACACCAACATGCAACCAGAATAAAGCAGGTGGACCTTAGTGATTAGCAACGGCAGGTGCATGAGTACAGGGCCCTGAGACTGCCAGGAGAAATGTCCCAGCAGGGCTTGTAGGATGTTTGGAGCATTGTTCCACCCCCTACCCGCAACCCCAGGCCTGCCTGTCCAGGTGACTGCTAGGCTTCCCCAGCAACACTTACAGAGCAGTTATGAGAGCAGTCCAGGAGTCCTTTCATGGACACCGGAAATGCTACAGGATGAACAGAGTCTGGCCACCTGTCACTATCAGCCAACAGGCAGAGATAAAAATAGGTCCACCAAACTTTGTCAGAAGGCCAGGATTCTGGAGAACAGCGAGAGTAACCTCTCCAAGACTGTTCTATTGTTGAAATACAGATAATTATTGTTCTTTTAAATTTTATTAATACTACCAATATTGAAGAAAATATGTTTTTATCCCTATCATTCAGTGGTAACTCCAGAAAAGGAAATCTCTATAAATAAGCACAAAATGATTAAGACACATAGGAGTAGAAAATTTGGTGCTAAAGGGGTAACAGTATTGGGAAAGTAAATTTAAGAGAGATTATAGAAGCATTTATGGAAGATTTCATAAAGAAAAGATTTTGAAGAGCATTTTTTTAAAAGTAAAAGATACTATTGTATGGTAAAGAACAGTCTTTCATGTTTGGGAAAGTCCACTTTTTTGACAAGAGAATCCTGTATCTAATAGAACATGTGCAGTTGGTCTGGTGTCATGTGAACTAAATATCACTATAAAATTGAGAAAACATAAGTAATGTTCATAGAAGTATCATTTTACCAGATTTATTCTTTAAAAAATCTCCACTTTCTCTTCACTGGCCTTAGTTCAGTATTGAGTTACAGTCTCTCCTTAAACAAATGCTTCCTTCCTTTTCATTTCACTTATTGATAATGTCTCTCATTTAATGCTATTGGTATATGAATAGTAATTGCTGCTATCGAGTGAATGTGACATTCCCATCAGATACCATTGGTTTTCTGTGAATGTGATTAATAATGAATGACTTACCGATGTTAGTACTACAAATGTATCAGTATTTTTCCTTTGAGATTAATTCTATGGGAGCAAATGCAAAGCAGTAGTTGCTCTTCAATGTTGTCCTCCCTACCCAAAATCAACAGGTAAAATTGCAGTTAATATTATCACACAGGTGTTTTTTTTTTTTTGGCAACTGTATTTCACTTCTGTATTCCTTCTGCTGCCCTCCACTGTTCTAATCGCTTGTAGAACCAACACCATTATTTTGCCTTTTCCCTTTTTCCATCAAAATGTGTTGTTTTGTGTCCACTTGCTCGTGGTGCCACTCCATAAATAACTAAGATTCAAGCTAAGGTGGGAAAACTACCATTTTATAGGAATACTTTTCATTCATTCTATAACTATCTCATTTTCATTTAGCAAGCATTGATTGAACATTTAGAATGCATTGAACAGCAAAGCTGATTCAGGAAATACAAAGATGAGTATTATATATTCTCTGATTTCAATGAGCACACAAGTTAGTGTAAGAAAATATTTGTAAACCAAAAGACTACATTATAAGAAGGAGAATAATTAATAGAAAATATAATGAAAACATCATGAAAGACAGAGAAATGAATACATCAGTCTATATCATTTCAGTGTCTCCAAGATGCATATAAATGAGCAATAGGGAAATGTGAGACATCCTGATTGTCAGTACGAGTCAAACAAGAAGTTATTCACACAATGCAGGTGACCAGCTAATCAGCCAACACAGCATTATCCTCACCAGAGACGATAACTTTAAAATATGTATCTAAAACATCAGTAAGAACGTTATTGGGGCCATAATTATGTTGCTCTTTTGTTCAAACATGATTGCTTAGTTTTCATCAATGTTTTACCATTGGGATGTTTTGATGGTTAACATAGAAAAACATAAAACTATGACAGGTAGGCTAGGGGCAGTAACACACTTTAGCCATCAGGGTCTTTGAATCGAGGGTACATGGGAACTTGGGATCAATCTATAGTTAAAAAATTATTCAATGAGTTTCTGCACTAAAAAGAAATCATTTCAGCAGCAAGAGAACATATGATTGGGTAAAGTTTGAAGGTGAAAAATCCACAAAATATTGTCACTCTGTCAGTGTAATTTTCACTTTTTGTAGAAATCATAATGTTGAAAGCAAGCCTTACTCATTATCACCAAGACTTGTCCCCACCTTCTCACCTGATGGAACCACTGATTGAAATCCATTATTCCATATACTGGTTTATGAATCTTGAATGCCACAAATTTTCTCTGTTTTGTTATCAATTATTTCATTTTCTCAATTTTTAATTTATGAGATTGAAATTCCCCTTGTCTTAATAATCTAAGTGGCCAGATTTCTAGATTTCTTCCATAGCTTGCAACCCACAGGAAGTCCCCAAACCATCAAAATCTAAATCTGCTATTTATCATTTAAGTTATTAAAATTAAACAAACAAAACAGGGATAACTGAGATTAATGTACTACCTTTTATAAGTGTGTTATTCTAAACATAATGAGTTTATTTAGGCCAATAGAACAATTCCCAAAGTTAATTTTTGTCTCTGGTTAGTATAAAATCTAACCTGATTCTTACAAAGTCCCTGTTTTTCCCTTCTTGATTCACTTGGCACTAATTTATATACTTAATTATTTGTTTTAATTTATTTTTTGAGACAGAGTCCCACTCTGTCACCCTGGGTAGAGGGCCATGGTATCATCATGGCTCACAGCAACCTTAAATTCTGGGTTCAAGAAATCCTCTTGCCTCAGCTTCCTGAGGAGCTGGGACTACACGCACTCACAACACATGGTTAGTTTTTCTATTTTTAGTAGAGACAAGGTCTTGCTCTTGCTCAGTCTGGTCTCAAACTTCTGAGCTCAGGAAGCTTCCAACTACGGGGCTCACGCCATCCTCCTCCTCAGCCTCCCAGAGTGCTAGAATTATAGGCATGAGCCACCACATCCTGCCTTTAGCATTAATTTGGAAATTTGTTTATGTCTTATATTGTACTCTTTCAACTCATAATATTCCATATATTGGCCCACTCTTGAACTGCTTTCAGATGTACCCTCTGCCCAAGGGCCAGTTCATTCTGACTGCTCAGTGCCCTGGCAGTCAGCACCTTCAAATTATTACTTCCTAGATACTGTCATTTTCATTTTTATTTTTTGGGGGGTTGTGGTGCACAGGCCCCAACCTAGTTTGAAAGGTGACTGGGAAATAATGCTGAGGAAAAATAATCTATGCCAGCTCAAAACAAAGTCTGATCCATCCAGGTAAATGTAAAAGATGTAAAGTCTTCATCCTTTTTATGGCTGCATAATATTCCATGGTATACATATACTACAATTTGTTAATCCATTCATGGGTTGATGGACATTTGTGCCAATTCCATGATTTGGCAATTATGAATTGGGCTGCAATAAACATTTTGGTGCAAATGTTTTTGTTGTAAACTGATATTTGATCATCTGGATATACACCTTGTAGAGGAATTGCAGGATTGAAGGGTAGATCTACTTTTAGTTCCTTGGGAATTCTCCAAACTTCTTTCCAAAAAGGCCATATTAGTTTACAGTCCCACCAGTAGTGTAGAAGGGTTGGTTCCCTTCTCTTCACATCCATACCGACATCTGTAGTTTGGGGATTTGTGATGTGGGCTGATCTTACTAGAGCTAGATGATATCTCAAAGTGGTTTTGATTTTCATTTCTCTGATGATTAAAGATGATGAGCATTTTTGCATGTGTTTGTTAGCCATTTGTCTGTCATCTTCAGAGAAGTTTCTGTTCAAGTCTCTTGCCCACAAAGAAATGGGATTATTTATTCTTTTCTTATTGATTAGTTTGAGTTCTCTGTGCATTCTAGTTATCAGACCCTTGTTTCAAATATATCCTGCAAAAATGTTCCTCATTCTGAAGGCTGTCTGTTTGCTTTACTTATACTGCTCTTGACTGTGCATAAGCTTTTCAATTTGATCAGATACCAGTAATATATTTTTGGTGTTATGTCAATTGCCCAGGGCATCCTCCTGATAAAATATTTTCTGTGGCCAATTTCCTCAAGCTTTTCCCTTGCACTCCCTTCTAATATTTTTATAGTTTCATAAGATAGTTTCATAAGTCTTAAGATTAAATCTTTTACTTAGTGAGAATCAACTTTTATAAATGGTGAAAGATGGGGGTCCAGTTTCAGTCTTCTATAGGTTGCCAGCCAGTTCACCCATTTATTAAATAGGAGTCTTTCCTGCACTCAATGTTTTTGATAGCAAGAGAAGGCAATCACGGGTATCCAAATAGGGTCAGAGGAGATCAAGCTCTCATTTTTCACTGA
>CAUYQV010124309.1:0-15537 GCA_963574575.1 Galagoides demidoff
TATGGTTCATCTTATAAGGGACATGTGAATCTTCCTAATTGTAGAATATAAATGTCTTAACACAATAACTAAGAAAATGCCATGAAGGCTATGTTAACCAATTTGATGAAAATATTTCAAATTGTATATAAAACCAACACACTGTACCCCATGACTATATTAATATACACAGATATGATTTAATAAAAAAAATATGAAACTAAGACACAGAGAAGTTAAGTAATTCACTCAAGTCCATGTAGCTAGTTATTCATACTACTAAACCTAGGATCTTCTAATCCAGGATGGGTGGTTCTGAATCTACTTTTAACTTCTATCCCAGTCCACTTTGGTCTTTTGCAGCATCTCCTGCAGGTGGAAAGAAGTGTGGTATTTTTAAAAGGAACCCATATTATTTTTTGGCTCTCTCTGTCAAATATAGTTTTAAAGGTGCTAGTCACTTTGAAAACTTGGGCATGGCTATGGAAAATGAAATACGTAGGTGTCATAGCCTTGGTCCTTTTGCAATAGGTTATATATTCTCAAAAAATATGACAGATATCTTAATGGCAATTTGGGGCTAGGAGAGAATAAGACAGCCTTCAATTTTGGCATTGTGGAATAACTTCTATATATCTTGATTTCATTTTAGCCAGATCTAAATTAAGTTTCTGCTGCTCAGTGGTGTGTGTTTTCTCCCAATGTCTGTATTCACATATTTGAATACTACTTACTGGTTCTATGATCATAGGTGGGTTATTTAAAGTTTTTTTTGTTTCAATTCCTTCATTGTGAAATGAACAGACTTATTTAACTTTATTCTTAGGAGAATTAAATGATATAATATATATAAAATATATTTTTAAGATTTTTTTATTAAATCATATCTGTGTACGTTAATGCTATCATGGGGTACAGAGAGTGCTATTGCTATATACAATTTGAAATACTTTCATCCATCTGGTTAACATAGCTTTCATGTCATTTTCTTAGTTATTGTGTTAGGACATTTATATTCTATATTTAGAGAGATTTACATGTACCCTTATAGGATAAAACATAGGAATAATCCCACCAATCACCCTCACTCCACCCATCTTCCCTCCTCCCCTCTCCTCCTTCTCCTCTTTCCCCATATTCTTGGGCTAAAATTGGGTTATAGTTTTCATATGAAAGCTATAAATTAGTTTTATAGTAGGGCTGAATACTTTATTGGATACTTTTTCTTCCATTCTTGAGATACCTTGCTAAGAAGAGTATTTTCCAGCTCCATCCATGTAAACATGAAGGAAGTAAAGTCTCCATTCTTCTTTATGGCTGCATAGTATTCCATGGTGTGCATATACCACAATTTATTGATCCATTCATGGGTAGATGGGAACTTGAGCTTCTTCCATGATCTAGCAATTATGAATTGGGCTGCAGTTAACATTCTGATACAAATATCTTTATTGTAGTGTGATTTTTGGTCTTCTGGATATATACCTAGTAGAGGAATTATAGGATCAAATGGCCATTTAATCCTATATAAAATATTTCATTTGGTGCTTGACACTCTTTTCTTGTCTATTCTTTTTTTTTTTTTTTTTGGCTGGGGCCAGGCTTGAACCCGCCACCTCCCGTATACGGAGTTGGCGCCCTACTCCTTTGAGCCATAGGCGCTGCCCTTGACACTCTTGAAGGTGCAATACCAGTATATGAAATGCTGACAGGAGAGTGAGGATTATAGAAAACACCCCTTTCTCTGATGAGGTGGCCTCCTCACTGTTCTGCAAATGTATGAGTTCACCCCTACCTCTCTAGTCTTTCAGGTTGTTCCCCTAACCCAAAATATTCCACCAATATATGAAAATAGTCAGTATACCTGCGTTCTTGCCAGGCTTCAAATACTAGTTCAAACCTGTATTCTGGCCACACTCACGAAGCTTTCCACACTTTCTCTCTAGACCATGAATGTCATCCATCATGGAACTTTCATAAAATTTAACATATTTTCCTCTTTGGAAGCAATCATATCATAATATATTATGATGATATTTATAATTTATATCATTAATCCTTTAATTAACTCATTGGCTAGAAGAAAGGACTTGTAGCATATTTTCTATTCATTCTTGTAAGTGGTAGGATCACAGCTATGGAGCATCTTATAAGGGTACATGTGAAAACCATGACCATTCTTGTAAGTGGTACACCTGTGGAACATCTTATAAGAGTACATGTGAAATTTACTAGGTATAGAATATAAATGTCTTAACACAATACCTAAGAAAATGCCATGAAGGCTGTGTTAACCAGTTTGATGAAAATATTTCAAATTGTATATAAAACCAGCACATTGTACCCCATGATTACATTAATGTACACAGCTATGATTTAATAAAAAATATATATAAATATTACCTCTTGTGAGACTTTTCTCTTTTTGCTGTTAAAAGCAATTTCTTCTCTCTGATGAACTTTCAGTCCAGTTTATCTTTATTCTGTTTATCTAGCATGCGCACACATGGTGGTTTGCCACGGTCTTTCTGAGTTATGCCTGTTATTCCATTGTAATGATTAGTGGAGCACCCTTTCACTCTAAAATATGTTCTGATTTCATGGTAAAATATAAGGTCAACTCCTTATAACTCTCATCACTTCTCTTTTGTTTTCCGGTTAGTTACCCCTATTAAAATGTTCATATGAGCAGAGACCGTATCTACTCAACTTTGAATTCCCAATAAAGACCATAATAATTATTTATTAAATGTATTTAAATAAGGAGACTGAAAATTCTGGGAGTCTAAGTCTATACTTTTAGACTTTTTTGTGTTCCTAACATCATCTGGTATTGCACTTGTTCCTACTAGGTGCTTGATAGGTTCTTAAATTTGATTAGACATCCACAGAGTTACAGTCTATCTGGAGTGTGGTGGAGATGACTTTAGCCTGGACTAGAATCATATCCTCATAAATCTTCTCTTTATTTCTCACTACTTGCTAACCTATACACATTTCTCACTGATAGTCTGGTAGATTTTAAGTCCTAAAGAAAAATTGTCTTGGAAAATCCGAGGTGTTAAATCAAGAGTCAGGTGTATATGTGTGCTTTACCTCAGTTGTGTGTGTGTGTGTGTGTGTGTGACTAAAACATCTCTATTTTCCAGGAGTTAAACTTTCTCATTGCTAAGTCCCTATAAGGAAGTTTGAAATAAAAATTAATGGAGATGAATGAAATTTCCATTGATTGGAACATTGATTTAACAGTTCACTTAACAAACTATATCGAGTTTTTAGTTTTGTTCCAATTAGTGTTATTACTTCAAGGTTTCTAGCTAAGATTTCCACTCATATTTTACAACCTTTTATGAATTAAATGCCTCTACTTGATTTTTCTTCTTAGAATGTCTAAGAAGTTATCCCAGCAGGTGTTAAAGGGATTAAAGGGCTTAAGCTTCCCCTATTGCTCATCTGCAGAGTAGTCATTTGGACAATTCTCCAAGTATCCTGATTGTGAAATAATCCTGATTATGAGAGGAAATCATAGTTTTTTATGAAATCTTGGTTTCTAACTTGAAATATTTCTATCTGCTTTGTGGGTTTAGATCCATTTCCTTTCATTTCCTGTAGATTAAGGATTGTACAGTAATTAGAACTTTTATTAATATGAACATGTCACTGTACATCAGGCAACAACCCCAAGGTTAGATTCTGAAACCTTTGAAAGTGGAGTATATGGAAGATTCGGGTTGAACTGCTGAGGGTGCTTAAACAGAGTCTCCAGAGTGAACGCATCCCTTCTCTGTCCCTGTGCCCCACTAGTGTTCCCATGGCCAGAGCTACTCCTTTGAAATATTTCTGGTAAATGCTCCTTTGCTAGGCTACATTCATGGGCCTGCCTCTTCATATTTAATCCTTTTGTTCTGCAGAAGCCATGGAATCGGATATATGGTTTTATTTCCTTTTCTTTTAAACCTTAGAGGAAGTTTTCTCCGTGATGGTGCTGCTGACACTTTGTGCCAGTTAATTCTTTGCTGTTGGCTTTCTTGCACTGTGTAAGAAAATTGGCATCATCCGTAACCTCTACCACCTGGGTTCTAGTGGCCCTTCCTGTCCTCAGCCATGACAACACAAAATACCCTCAGACGTGTCAAATATTTCCAAGGGAATGGGGGGCAAAATTGCCTTCAGTAGGCACCAATTGCCTTGGAGCCTCTTGGAAACGTTTTTAGAAGGTGGAAGAAACAATGACCTTAGAACAGCAGTCCCCATATGTGTGACTTACATAAGTTGTTTGATTCCTCTGCAAAGTGGAATAATAACACCCGTCTTTCAGAATTTAAATTTCAGCAGAAATTACCAGGCACATAGTAAGATCTGGATACATGGTTGTCACTGTCATTCTTATTTGTTGAGTTCCAGGTAACTTTTCTCAACCAGTGATTCCAACTTAAGAAAATGTATCTCTCTTTCTCACTTCCCCTGCAAACAGAGCATGATGAATGTGGCAGCGGGCAGCATAACTGTGACGAGAACGCCATCTGCACCAACACTGTCCAGGGACACAGCTGCACCTGCAAGCCAGGCTACGTGGGGAACGGGACCATCTGCAGAGGTGAGCTTGCTGCCTTGGGGGTGAGCTGGGAGCTGCTGCCCTGCCTGGGCTGCTGGTGCTGGTGTGCTACACCCTTTTGGCCACTCTAGTGGCTGAAATGGACAGAGTCCCTGCTCCTGCTTTATCAGCTGGCAAGGGCCACAGTACAGCAGAGAAAAAGAAAAATACTTTGTGTTTAGCATTTTAGTAAAGAAAATGGTGAGGATGTGAGTCAGGGGCATGGCTTCACAACTGGATGTCTGCTCAGCTCTGTCTCTTGGCCTGAGTTTGGGAGGGAGACTCTAACTGCCTGCTGGTGTGGGCTTTTCTTTTCTGTGGGCTTTGCCCAGGGCATAAGTGGACGTTGTTACTGTCCACACTTCAGGGAGCTGCTTGGATAGGAAGCATTGTGTTTGGGAGTAGCTGAGCAATTCAGAAGTCAGGGTTCTGGATTCCCTCTACATTTAGAATAAGGTTAAAATTCCTCCTCTGCCTTAAGAGGGTTTCATTTGGAACCAGAAAGGAGCCCAAATAGCCAAAGCAATCTTAAGAACAAATCTGGAGGCAACACATTAACAGATTTCAAACTATACCCCAAGTCTATAGTAACCAAAATATCATGGTATTGGCACAAAAATAGACATAGACCAATGGCACGGAATAGGGAACCCAGATATAAAACAATCCATGTAATGAGAAAGAAATAACTTTCAAAAACCAAGTTCCCACACTTATTCATTGGATTGGGGAGAATTTTAAAAGATTGATTTTATGCCATGTTGGTAGGGGTAGGGTAAAGGGATAGCCTCATACATGCCTATGACTGTAAATGATGAAACTCTTTGTGTATAGCAATCTGACAACATCTATGGATATCCGAAGCCAGTATTCTCTTGGGTTCCATCCCTTTTACTTCTAGAAATATGTTCCAGAAAAGCACAAGCTCATGAAGAGAGAAACATGTCCATAGAGTAACATTTCTGAAGCATTGTATGTATTCACTGAACACTGGAAACAACAAAAATATCCATCAGTAAGAGAATGATGAAATATATTTTGGCACAGTCATGTTAAGGGATAGAAGGCAGGGGTTTGAACCTATAAGCTTGTATGTGTACACACGAGCATACACACAGATCCTCAAGACATATTTTTGAGAAAAAGAAAAAATCAAGTTACTGGACAACATGACACATGGCATTATTGCATATCTAAGTTAATATTTTAAAAATATCCATATACAGTTACTTATGTAACTGTGTCAAGACTGAAAACATACAAGCTATTCACTTTATTACCCATGGGAATATGGAAAAAGAACATTCATTTGTTGCTGTAAATTCTGTATATCTCTTCCAATGGGAATTTATACATGAATATTTGAGTGTTTGTTTTTTAAAGTTACATGAGGCAGATGAACTTGTGCTCAGCTATTACTAAAAGACTGAGGAAATTTCCAAAACAAAATAAAGTTCAATGGATTATCAAGCCCACTACTGGTACCTGCATGCTCATGCTGTAACTCTGAGGGGCAACATAGGAATTTGATTTTAATGCATTTATTTCAGAATTAGGTTACCTTGTAAAATAATATTAACTGCCCTGTTCAGTGAGTTTGTGTCTGCCAAGTCCTCTCGTGCCATCATAATAGGTGGTGACTTCACCTCTGTAGAATTTTGTAAGGCCAATGGTGAAAACTAGGAGTTCAAACGTTCCTGGTATTCACAGACTCTGATGGGAAATGTAGGTTCCCTTGAAAGTTATGAATTAGGGATAATAATTTTCTTAAAGTGATTCTCATGACCAGTTCTGTTGACCTCAACACGTTAGGGGGAAATCCTGTGTTTCATCAATGCTGCTTAGTAAGACATTGTGGTGTAGTTGAAGAATTTGCTCAAGGAGTTCATAAAGCCTGGGCTTAGATTTGCTTTCATTACTGGTGAGTTCTAACTTTCATATTTTTACATATTAAAATTTGGTTCCCATCGCTTTCCCTGTTTATGGAACAATATTTTTGCAAAGAATTACTAAGGGACATGCAATGATGTGTTTTAAGCTATAAAATGCTGTACAAAGTAAAGGCAGCCTTACTACCATTATAAGAAAGAAAAAAGAAGAGGAGGAGGAAGGTGGCAGTTCATGGCTGGCCTGAACCTGAGCCTTCTGCCTGAGGAACCCAAATCTGTGACTCAATTTTGGGGTATAAAGTTTAGAGGTAAACTTTATCACCCGTCATTGAGACATTTAGTGTCAGAATTGGGCAAGGATAACCAGAAAACCTGAAGTAATTCTTTTTTAAAAGTGTTAAATATATAAAAACTTTTATAGACACGGTGATGGTCATAAACTTCACTAAATCTGAGTAGAAATAAATAGGTACTGCTTTTATTGACAAGTGCGACACAAGGCAGCCATTTTTAAAACAATACTAATTGGTGTGAATTCTCTCTGATGGCTTTCCAAGTGTCTAATGCCCATTTAGGAGATTTTTCTTCAAATGGATCAAAAAAATAAGTATTTGTTTCAATAACTATCACCAAGTATGTGCAAGACACTTTGCTGGATGTGTTCAGATATGTCATCTCATTTAGTTCATTTAGTTTCCATCATAGCCTTGGGAGGTTGATGCTGTTATTCTATTTTGCAGATAAATCTTGAATGAGACATAGTTGAATCAGATTTAACTCAAACAGTAGAACTGTTTTTCTATCCCTTTTTTTTCTCCCTTACCTTCTGTTTTTCTTTTATATTTTTCTTCCCTTTCCCCTTTCTCTGCCTCTTTTCTTTTTTTACACTTTTTGGCTGGGGCCAGGTTTGAACTTGCCACCTCTAGTATATGGGGCCGGCGCCCTACTCCCTGAGCCACAGGTGCCTCTTCTTTCTTGACTGATTCATCTTTTAATCACTGCCCCCAGCCCTGTAACTAGAAACTGAAAAAAAAAAATAAAGGGAAGAGAGAATACAATAATGATAGATAATAATTTTTGTTCACATATTTGATAAATAGACGGAAGTGCTTTTGAAACTGTGCAACATGTGTTGCTAAATATTTTCGCATCTGAGGTTAAATGGACAAAATGTCTGCGAACAGTTTCAAATCAGATTTGCATAACCTAACATGGGGGTTAGGCTTATCTGCAGAAGAGTGTTTATCTGCTTTCCCAGCCCCGCATTAATGCTGTAAGGGAAAGCAGGCTTTCACTAGGCCATTGTCAATATGTAGCTGATAGACTAAGCCTTCCTTTTTATCCGTCATTAGCTCTGGATAAGATGTGGTGATCCTTGAAAGCATTCTTGTCTTAATGACTGATCATATTGACATTTATTTTATGAACACACCGTGAGCGTGAATTCTGTGTCTAGAACATAGTTCTGGGCACTGAAAGAGCAAATGCCAAGGTAGACAAAGTCCCTGGGGGTTTCACTGTTTAGTGTTGGAAAAGAATTTGAACAAATGCTTGCAGCCCTGGAACAGTTTACAAAATGATATTATCTCATGTTAAAGAGGCTTATAAGGACTTTCTGCAAATACAGAACCATGCAGAAAAGCATATATGTATTAAGATTCCTTTGGTTTCAAATAATAGGACTCTACCGGCAAAACTAGATGTGTAATTTTCAGAGCCCTGAGAAAAATACAAGTGTGGGCTCCTGGTTCAATAGCAGGAAAGACCTGCCATCTAAAGGTAATAAAATACAAAGAATTTCTCTTCCCTCCCTCGCCCCCAGTCTCTTTCTCCTGCCATGGTGTTCTGTATTTGCTGTTAATGTTGCTCCCTTCAACATGGGGATAGTCTCAAGGTGAATGCTGACCCTCATAGGTGCTTCCGTCCCATCCTGCCACCTGGCACACTCATGTCGCCCACGAACCTTGGGGTTCCCAGCTTCCGTTACCAAGGTACCATGACCTGGGGCAGGGACATTGAGTCAATTTTCCCCCTTCCCTGTATGCCTCCATCCTAATCCACAACAGATGGGACACTTTCACTGGGTTTGTAGTCTCTGCACCTGTTCTCTGGATCACCTGTAGAATGTACCCGGGTGCTGCCAACTCAGTGCAGGTGTGGGCACCACCACACTGTTCCCAGAAACACCAGAGCATGTGTGTTTCTGCCCCAACTTCTCATGCCACATCCACATCCAAGACCCTTGCATGAGATTTAATATTCTGTGGTCACCATCTTGAAGTTCTTAATAATTTCATATTTGAATGTTTCTTGTAAGGAAAGTCCAGTAAGACAAAGGAGCAGGCTCTGGGTGTTTGGGGACCTTAACTTAGGTGTGGTCCCACCTCCCAGCACCTTCCTGGCTCTCCAGGATGGAGTCTCAGCTGTCTTCTGCTGACCCCAATATGCCACCCTGCCTCCTCATTCCCACCAAATTGCCACTGCCCCAGCAGGGCCCCTGTGCAACATCCCTGGTCACATGCTTGTGAAGTCGGCCGTGTCTACTGTCTACTAGAATGAGTTAAAGTATAAAGTTTCATCACTGGGTTTCTCAGGTTTGTTATAGAACCTAAGGGTTAAAAGATGTCCGGCATGTAGGAACGATTATTCCAGGGGACGGAATGCTCCTATTATTCTCTCCTCCCATCTCCTTTCTGTTTCTTTGAGTTGTTTTCATACTTCTCTCTTTGTGGACTGGAATTCTGTTTGAGGGGTTGAGGGTCAGATCCTGTGTCTTGTAGGGTCCAAAAATTGAGGCAGTGTATTAATATATTGTGAGAGCTATTGTGGTTTAAAGAGTGCCTAGAAATAGTACCCTTGTTTATTTTACCTATGTTTGGAATCAACCAAGAATCAGATAAGGAAATAAAGCTTTAGTGACCAAAATGTCAACATCAAAACTTACAAAGATTATGCTAGAGAACATGGCATGTGTGGGGGACAGCAAGAGCATTCATAGTATTTAACCTCCAAATTAGGCTTAGGCAGCCAATCTTAGGTGAACCAGGAAACCTATGGAGCATCTCCATGTAAGCGAGTCTTCCTCTTACATTTACATCAGGTGAGAAAGCCCAGAATGTGTGTTTCCTGCAGCCATGTTGGTCCCTAGTGCCTAAGTGTGGGAAGGGCTGAGCCACACATGCCTGACATGTCCAGTTCCTCTCCCCCACTCACCAACATTCAGGAAAAGAGGAGCAGGTGGGCCAAGAGGCCAAAGAGAAATTGCTCTTAGGGAAATCAGGTAAATGGAAAAAGAAGCATCTCCTGCTCTGGCTCTCCAACCTCTATTAAGAATTAGCAGAATGTTTGCATTGTAATCTCATCTTCACAATTAAATGAAAGATACAGGGAGCCTTTAAACAATTTTATTCAGAATAATTTAAATGAGAAATTAGAGTAAATGTGTTAGCTGGGGGTTTTATTGGCTCATGACTTCCCTATCTGTTCACCATCTCCACCAGAGGCACAGTCACTTTGGAGATTATTTTAAAGCTAGTGCAAGGTGCTTGCCCAACCCCCCCACCCCCAGCATGTCAGGAGATATTGAGTTGTTTCAGACTCCTGGTGCTCCCTCAATGACCTTCTGTTGTGTAAAGAAATAGATTAATTAATCTTTCTTTGCCCAGTATTTATTTTCAAATCGTCAGGGGATCTTCTTAATGACTCTATAGTCTATGGTGATGTAAGTTCCCTCCTCCTAGCCGTTCAAGTCCTGGAAGCCCATCCCAATGTCTCAGGCTATGTGACCTTCCCTTCTTTGTGCTCCCGAGATGCCCTCCCTGGGATTGGTGTGCTCCCACCTAAGGGGTACAACGTAGGGGTATATGGTACACCTCCTGGTTTCAGGGCACAACTACAAGGGACTTTACCTAACAAAAGCAAACATTGTAACCTAATTGTTTGTATTCTTATATTAATCTGAAAAAAAAAAGATGCCCTCCCAACACTTAGCTCCTATCATCTCAAATTACATTTGTCTGTTTGCTTGTGTGTTTCCTATAGGCCACGGCTTAATGCATCTCTGTAATTAACATTTAGCACAGGGCAGAGCATAGCACAGTGCTCACAAGTTTCCCGATGAGTAAACACACAAATATCCCTTGCTATGGAGTATGCACCTTTGTCTCTAGAAGATTTTACAAGAAAGCAGAAGTCTTCCTGGGATACCAAAGTGCAAAGCTCACCTAAGCCTAATTCCCAGCTTGAGAAACCACTGCTCCCTAAGGAAGACAGGCAAAGCAACTTTCACGTCCACTGGCTAATGGATGGATGACGGGCTTTCCAAGGAAATCATTACAATAAAGTTCAGTGCATGGTAGAAATTCCAGGAACATAGGTAAATCTTTATTTTAAGATGTTATAGAAGCCTGTAGTGCTGTGGAGTCATTCTTCATGAGCACATTTGCATTGGGCACATGTGTAAAAGGGCTGCTTCTTGGACATTTCTGTGTGATGAGATGCTGGATAAACTGTATACAAGGAAAACACAGAAAGCCAGAAACAGAAGACTAGAGAAGGTTTGATAGAGACAGATTAATGTGACAGCTCATATCAAAGATGTCAACAAAATCCCGAATTAAATGAGTGGAACTGATAGCTCACGTGTGCAATGTTTTTTTCAGAGGCTCACAGGCAATATGAGAGGAAGAGAGAGGGAGAATAGGAGGAGGGGAGGTTGCTGCAGTGAGGTATCACCGGAGACAATAAAATTCATAAACTACTGGGCTGTGAATCAGAGAAGATGAAATTTGGGGATTTTGAAACAAATAGCAAGGGAAATAGGAAGCGGTTGGCAAAAGTATTTACAACACCCTAGACATAGTTTTGAAACGTGGTTAATATAATGAGGAAGAATTCAGGAAGGTACCAATCTAAAATTCTGCCTTTAGGGGCATAGACGGAATGATGGAAAGAAAGATGATGGGTAAGATGGACTGACTTTATAGAATGGCTGGACTCAATTATGGCTGAGTCCATTTGTAGTCATACGTTCATATTGAAAAATGGGGAAGGATTGTGAGTGTATTTCTGAGAGTGCATGTCTGGTTATACAGCAATTTCTTAACAGTTCAAGAAAGGATTTGAAACGGCATCTCACATCTGATTGATTCATAAAGTTAGAAAGTAGGTGGATTATGGGTGGCTCAGGATTAGACTTAGTCAATAAGAAGAATCCTTGCAGCAAATGTTTTCTCTGCTTTTAGTAATTAAGAGCCACCTAAAATTTTATACCTGTAGAGACTGATGGGAGAGGGTGTGCCATTGGCACTATTTAAGAGTCTCTTCAGGGTTATTCTGAAAATATTGTAAACAATATGACTTTTAAATTTCTTTAGGGCTGTTGTACTATGGGTGGTCAAAGTATAAACAAAAAGACAAGGCTGATGTTAATGTGGGTGGCAAAAGTCCCTAGTTCAATCAGTTATTACAAAGTGCTGTTATCACAGGGATACAAATTTTAGCACATAATGATAATGGAAAATGATAACCCAATTTTAGCCCAAGAATATGGAGAGAGGAAGGGGAGGGGAGTGGGGAGAATGGGTGGAGGGAGGGTGATTGGTGGTATGACGCCTATGGTTTATCCTATAAGGGTACATGTGAATCTCTCTAAATGTAGAATATAAATGTCTTAACACAATAACTAAGAAAATGACATGAAGGCTATGTTAACCAATTGGATGAAAATATTTCAAATTGTATATAGCAACAGCACTCTGTACCCCGTCATAGCATTAATGTACACAGATATGATTCAATAAAGAAAAAAAAAAAGTAGTAGTTAAGAATACAATGACGCTATGCTTAAATATGTGTAGACCTAAGGGGTGGGCTACAGAGTGATGGAAAAACCATTACATAATTTTTCTCTTTAAAAAACTAATTTCTTTTGAGTGAGATCTAAACTCATTAACAAGGCACTCAGGCCCTGTGACATGTGGCCCCACCTGGATATGTAGAGCCTCATTTCTTGTGATACCATCTCTCCCCATTACCTTACCAGTCACACTTGAGAGTTAAGTAACCATTCTCACAGCAGGCCTGGCCAGATGATTTCCTGGCCCCTTCCCTGTCCTTCAGATCATTCATTATACTGGAGTGCTTTCTTTTATACTCTTCTTCTTCCAATTGAAATCAAATTTTCCCACACGGTCCAGCTCAAATTACATTTTTCCTTCATCTTTTCAATTAGAATAAATTGTTTCTCCTCTCAATTATGCTTGTAGTATTCAATGTATCATATCTTGCAAAGCTTAGCTATTTACATATCGGCCTTTGCTACTGACATAAAACCTTATAGATCCTGGGTGTTCTGTAAACATGCATTGATGCAAAATGAGAATTGACCAGTTGATTTGACACAAAACAGCCCTGCTCTTATAACTTGAGATTTTAATTACTATGAAACGTAGACCACCATTCTAAAAAATAAATTAAAATTGTGAATTAAATTATCATATATGTAGTAAATATTTTAATGTTTTGGAAAATCATCAGTGAACCAGCTATTCAATGTTGCACATGCAAAATTCTGCAAATACTGGATATAGATATATCAAAAATAATCAAATTCCTTGGCCTAATTTGAGAGGCAGTAAGCAACCCAAGTGTGAATTCCTTCATAGCATAGCATACATTGCAATATCTTTTTTATTTGGTCTCTTTTAGACTCCTTCACTTATGTAGGAATCCTAATATGGTCTAGGTTTAGAGCTGGGAGACCCTTACCAAGCTGGGCAGTCAAGGCAACAGGGGAAACATAACAAGTTACTAAATACATATTATTAAATAAAACAAGAGCTGCCAGCTCCTTGGGTAAAAAATGCTTTTTCCTATAGTTCACCTTTTGAAGAAAGGCTAATGTGAATGAATTTTACTAAATAATTTATGAACTGCAGAATGGCAGTTCACATCACCCAAATTTATAAAAAAAAAAAAATCTATGAGTTGCTTTTTACTGATACATTGGCCCAATAGCCCATTATAGCTCCTTTCTCCCTTTTCTTGAGATAAGTTATGATCCAGCACTCAGCTGTGCTTCTTGTCCATGAGAACCTGAAATTAGTCCCCAGACAGGAAAAGTATGAGAACATACTTGACCCACTCTGTGTGTTCTCCACATCGGGCAACTGCATATACGTCTAGACTGTAGGATCTGAGATAATGTTATTTAGATAGAAAGAAATGAATATATGTTTTCTTTTTGTTACTTTAGTTTTGTAAAATTCTATGGGCACTCAATTTTCCGACTCAGCCTCTTTGGGGTGATCAACATTTCAAGATATTCAGAACACCTTATATTAGGATGCTGAAACATGATACTAGGCTTATTTCCAAGTAGTTCCTCTCCACCACACTGAATGAGTCTTTTTCCCACTTACCTCATTCTCTTTAGTTTTATAATTTAAGCTTTTCCTCTTTTTCTTAGAAAGACCATCCACAATCACAGGAAAATGTGTTTTTGCAATGGAATCAATCAATATATAAATCAAGGCAATCAACATGGATTACAAATAATATTCAAACCTATTTATTATGTACCTACTATGAACCAGGCATGGTGCTAGGTTCTGGTTAGCCAATTGGAAAGAGATAAAAGGAGTCTAATGGTCAGGTGTTAGTCTGAATGTAACTCAACCTCCCTGCAACATTTGAAATCATCCATTAATCTTTATTCTTGAAACATTTTGTGTCAGAAATGCTTCTCATACTCTCTTGGGTTTCCACCTATTTCTGGCAGCTCCTCTGATTCTTTGATGGATACCCTTCCCTGTGCTCACTCAATGTTGTGGTGACTCAATACATCCTCTCTCTCCTGGGTAGTCTTTTCTAAACACAATGGCTTTAAACATCACCTTTATACTAGTGACTATGACACCTGTTATTTTCAGCCCCAACATTTTATCCAATGTCTCCAGAATTGCGTAAACAATAATCTACTTGAAATATCCAGTTAGATCTCTAACACATGTCTCAGACTTAGCACCACCAAACAGAACCCTTGATTTCTTTTCCACAAAGTAGACTGCCCTGTTCTACACCTTTCCTGTCCTGAACAATGGGATCACTACTTACCAGGTTGCTCAGATTTAAAAAAAATAAAAACAAAAACTGTTTTCCTTGATTTTTCTCGTTCCTATTTTTTAGCTACCCATCAACAATTCTGCCAACTACAATGACTTCTTTCCACATCCAGAACTCCACCTTAGTTTAATAAACTAAGTTCCTCTCTACACTGGAATATCACACTAGAAAATAGAAGTTTAGAGATTTTTAGCTTCTATGGAAAACAGATGAAATAGTATGATAACTTACATTTTCTCAATAGAATACTACATGCAGTCATACTGAAGAGTGAGGAGGTAAGGGTCGATTCTCAAATCACTGAAAAGCATGACAGCGGAAGAGGTGCTTCAATAAATGTGAGGTGTGGAGAGAGACTGATGGGTGGAAGGAGCAGAATAAGCCTCAGGGATGAAAGGACTTTGCTGAAGGGAAGGAAGGGACCTAATCTAGCAATGGAAATGGGAAGCCAAGAAGGGTTCACTTCCCTTCTTTTCCTGAGGTTCAAATAATGTAAAAATGTAGATTGAGTGGGCCACAGAATACCCAGTTCCAACTAGGTTGGAAACCTGAAGGGTATGTTGTAGGAAGGAGGTGTTGCTGATGAAAGAGAATTCTGTAATAGTCACTAACTGCATGGGCTTTAGATGAAGCCTTGTTGAGCTCAGAGTATGGCACTTCTAATTACTAGCAGGGTAACACTGGGCAAGTCAGTGAATTTCTCTAAACAGTGTTCTTCACCTGTGAAAGGTGCCTATAAAATAAGGTGACCAGATTTTGGTAAAATCTGGTAAACATTGGTAAAGCGGGACACCATTTGGGGGGACGGGGCCTGACAACAATGCAAATTTTGATAAGCAGTTTTCGATAATCAGTTCTCAACAATTAATCATTATTATTAAAGTTTTAACATTATAAAATTAACACAAATAGTATAAAAAGCATATTTTGGCAAAATAGCCACATGGCAGC
>CAUYQV010124311.1:0-31393 GCA_963574575.1 Galagoides demidoff
GGACCACAGGCGCCCACCACAACGCCTGGCCATTTTTTGGTTGCAGCCATCATTGTTGTTTGGCGGGCCCAGGCTGGGGATTCGAACCCGCCACCTTAGGTGTACGTGACCGGCGCCTTAGCCGATTGAGCCACAGGCGCCAAGCCGGTTTTATTATTTCTTGATAACAAAACCCTTCAACCATTTTCCAAAATGCCACAGATTTTTAGTCACCAAGAAAATTTTTCTGTGGCACAAAGAAAAATTTAGATTTGTAAGATCTATTTAAATATGGATTATTATTTTAGATGTAATCCTATAGAATGGTCTATTGGTCTGAACCAGGATCTTTAAATACTTTCCAATTTCCCTCTTAACTGAGTTATCTGTCAAGGTTATCTTTTATCTTCTCCATTATTCATTGTTATAGTGAAACTGCCATCCTCTTTTGTCATAGCTGTCCTGCAAATATCCGGCTAGGTCACCATTGATTGGCAATATGTCACACCATTCTTTGCCAATGAAATTTATAGAAACAATCAGAAACTCCTTTGCCAAAGCTCCTGGAGGTAAAATAATAAAGACTTCTTTCCTTGTCATCAGCTATGTTATGAAATATGACATGGGTATTGCAATCACTCAGAAGATTATTAGTACAACGAGATATAAAACAAATTAAATCTTATAGTACTTGTATTAAAATATCAGGATCATACTATTTTTTACTTTACCCTAACTCAGATGCCAGTTTCTGAACCCTGTTGTAACTACTAATTCTTTTCTTCAAGTATCCTACTCCCTGATCACCAGCAATTATTCTTCCAGATTACTGTCTGGAAGATTTTCACCACTGCAAAAACTCTTCCCTCCCCTTTGAGACTTCCATTGCAATGACCCCATCACTCTCTCCTATCTACTGTCACACCTCCCAACCCATTCCTCACCAGCTTGATGTTCTTCCTTGATCAGAAGTTTCTTTTTCTGCATCTATATTCAAGTTGCTGAACATTCTTGGAGGAAATAATATAATCAGGTTAAATGACTTGTGAGATTACTCTTTTTCTAGGGCAGTGGTTCTCAACCTATGGGTTGCAACCCCTTTGGGGGTCTCCTGCATATCATATGTTTACATTACAATTCATAACAGTAGCAAAATTACAGTCATGAAGTAGCAACAAAAATAATTTTATGGTTGGGGTCACCATAACGTGAGGAACTGTATAAAAGGATCAAGGCATTAGGAAGGTTGAGAACCACTGTTCTAAGGGGAGGAAGGCTGCTTCATCTGTTGTTTCTGTTTTGTTTTGAGAGAGATAAGCACTGTATCTTCCTAAGATTTAAGGAAAATTAATGGTTCCTGTCACACTCAAACTGTGTTTAATTTTTAAAAAATTTTACACACTAAGGCCAGGCATGGTGGTTCATGCCTATAATCCTAATGATTTGAGTGGGTGAGGGAGGAGAATTGCTAGAGGTTGGGCGTTCAAAAGCAGCCTAAGTAATATAGCAAGATCTCATTTCTACAAAAAATATGCAAAAATTAGCTAGACCTGGTGGTGCACACCTGTAGTCCCAGCTACTCAAGAGAATGAAGGACAAGGATCATTTGAGTCCAGGAGTTTGAGGTTGTAGTAAGCTGTGATGGCACCAACTGTACTCTAGCCTGAAAAATAAGACCCTGTCTCAAAAAAAATTTTTTTTACGCTCTTTCATTTTAAAAATTCAAATTACACAAAGGGTGTAAAGGGCAAAATAAGTTTCCCTCCAATCTCTGATACTCAGCCTTTGGCTCTCTTTCCAAGAACAACCAGCGTTTTAATTTTTCTGTGTCTCCTTCCTAGAATCACATTATATTAATCAAGACCTATTATGTACTTGAAGTACAAATTTAACCCAAAGTCTCAGTGGGTAAATACAATAAAGGTTTGTTTCAAACTTCGTGTTTAAGCTGCATCACTTTGTGAGGCTGCCATCTCAACATGTCACTTCCAGGGACCAGAGAGCTGGGATGTTGAACAGGGCCTTTTCTCAACTCTTTGGACTCCTCCGACTGGCCAGAGCTAATCACGTAGTCCACTTAACTGGGGAGAGCCATCTTCTGTGTGCTCAGGAGGGAGAGGACACTCAGATACCAATAAGCACTCACAATCTCTATCACACATGTACTTATCATATATGCATTTTACATAAATGGGAGCATACTAGACACAGTTTCTCCACTTTGCTTTTTTCACTTAACAACATATGTTTCATATGATAGTTCCCTATATGTGGCTACAGTACAATTTATTTCCCTAGTATTTGATTGGTGGATATTTATGTTGTTTCCTTTCTTTTCTAACTACAGACAGTAGATATAATAAATAATCTTGTAAGAGTAACACTATTAATAATTGACATGTATTGAGACTTTACTATGTGCAAGACACTGTTTAAAGCATATTGCATGTTTTAACTCCAATAGTATTGGCAGCTCTATGTGACAGGTGGCATAATTTACAGGTACCGCATTTACAGTGGCAGAGCCTGGCCTTCAATGTGGGCAATTGGCACCATAGCCTATCTAATTCATACAGATACTTGCATTTATAAGCACAAATTCCTATCACATAATTTCTGTAAGTGAAATTTGTAGATCATAAAGTATTTGCATTTGAAATTCTTTCAGATATTTCCAGAAGTACTAGATACCTTTTATGGATCCTTTGAAATCCACTCTGATCTTAGGCAGTCTGTTTCATGCAGGCATGTACAAGATTCATGCAGATACAATCTGACAGCATCTTTTCTTGGCATTCTAAGCACTCGTCCATCAGAAACCTGGAAACTCCGGGAAATTTAATGCCCACAGAGTCACCCTTGACCAATGGAAGCCAATTGATAAATACTGCCCTCTTTTTCCCCCAGCTGGAAACTTCTATGATGTATTTCCTAAGGCTCCTCAGATCTCACAGAGTTGAGTGCTAGTTTCTCAAATCAACAATCTACTGAATCTTTGCACTAGTTGAATTTCCGCCTTTTTCACCCCTCTGTTCCCTGGGATCACTTCTCAAGTAAAGTATCTGCAGCACAGTATTTGTCTCCACTCCATTTTCAGAGGATCTAAGAGTTGCAAATACATAGTGGAGCAGCAGGATCCCCCTCAAGAACCAGAGCACTCATTCCCTTGGCCACTGGGACTGTTGTCTGCTGACAAATCACAGCTGAATCCCTTTCAGGCATTCAAAAGCCAAAAGCCTAAAGTTTTTTCATTATCTTAAAGAGAAATTCTGTACGTGTTAAAACAGTAACTTCCCAGTCCCTGGTAATCTCTATTATATTTTCTTACTCTATAAATTTGGCTCTTCTAGGTAGTCACGTAAGTGGGAGGGTTACCCAAACCTAGCTATAAAAGTTCTCTTTACCATCTAATAAACTAGAGATCCTTCCCACAACCGAACTCAATGACTTGTAGATTTGGGGATAAAGGATTCTAATACCCTTACTTCCTTTTGGGACATCTCTAAAAAGCAAGCTCGGCTCCAGATATTTCCATGGGATCCACCCAAGCCCAATAAATTGCGACTGCCTCACAATTCAACTACTTCTTCTGCTCCATCTTGCTTTTCTCACTCCTGTACAGGTGTGTTCTATAGGACTCTCCCCAATAAACCTCTTGTATGTAAATATCCACCTCAGAGCCCATTTTCTAGGAAACATGATCTCAGACACTAAACTAACAGAATTTGTACCAGTAGTGGCCCTAGAAAGCAGACCCTTAGGATGAGACTTTGGAGCTGGATCTCTCACAGACAGCAGTAAGTTTCCATTGCAACTCTTGAGTTCGCAATTGTGGGAGATTGAAATGAGGTGCAGGTAGAAAGTGAAGGGCTAGGCTATGCAGTACCTGTGGTACTTAATGGTGGTAATGTTCATTATGATTGGACTGGTGACCCAAAATGCTTTGATCTAAAAGGTTTTTGCAGGGCCTAAACAGACATATTGAGCAGGGATATGACAGGAATCTCTACCCCTGAATTCTTTTCATATTGATGACACTGCTGTTCACTGCATTTCTTCTGGGTTGTAGTATTACTTGTGGTTGACCATCTTGGCTGAGGGGTGGGAAAACATTTTCAGTGGCTAATAGAACGCCTAATGTGTGTCAGCACAACTGAAAAGACATTACCTCTAAGGAGGGTCTCATTTTATGGCAAAGGTGGTGTATCAGTGGGTACATGAACACAAGATACATATACCTCTTCACTCCCAAAGCATTTAGTTTATTAGATGGCTAAGAAACCTTTTATAGATAGGTTTAGTTAACCCTCCCACTTACATGAGTACCTAAAATGGCAAATTTATAGAGACAGAAAATATAATAGAGATTACCACGGGCTGGAAAAAGGAGGGACTGGGAAGTTACTGTTTTAATGGGTATAGAGTTTTTCTTTAAGATGATGAAAAAACTCTAGAAATGGATAATGATGACAGTTGCACAACATCATAAATGTACTGAATGCCACTGAATTATACACTTAGAAATGGTTACAATGGATATTCTGTTATAGACAGCATATATTTATACCGTATAAATTATTTTTAAAAAGTAATACACCTAAAGTACAAAAAATTTATTATACTGATATTTTATCTAGTTGTTATCAAGAATACAATTAGATAGAAATCTGATAAACTATAAAGACGATTTAATGAAGTTTTCTATTTTCCCTTGAGTTTTGTAGAACAGTCCTGTAGAACACCAGTTAGTGATGAGTGTAGGGGACGCCAAGAGGCAGACGACCTCTGAGCAAGATGATCTCCAGCTGAGGGGTGGACCGCAGGCCATTCGTTCACAGGTGCTCCTTGTGGAGAAAGAGCCAGAGCCTTCAGCACGTAGTCATTTGTTAATTACTCCCCTCACCTGTGTTGTATGGTCTCAATAAAAGGCTGGTGCGGCGGCTGCTAGGGGCTGCCCTGCTAAGAAGGGCTAGCCTGCTGCCTACAAGCTTGTGTTTCTAACCCGTGTCACGCCTAGTTCCTTCCTGCTGTGATCAAGACCGGGGCCAGAGGGGCCCAAGGGGTTGCGACAGATGAGTAAGAGGATTTCGTCTACCTTGCTCTATCTCTTCATGTGAACACACTCCATACTGTTAGAATAAGTAATTATATAATTAAGTTTAAGAATGAGAGCAATATTATTCACAGAACTTATATGTGTTTTATTACTCAGTAATCCAGCCATGGAAATTATAAATGCCCATAAATACATATTTTACCAGTTTCACATCTCTTAGGGGACAGGTAGTCTACCAAGAAATTTCCATGAGTGAGTAGTTCCTTTCTTCATTCATAAGCAACACAGGTAAGTTCTTAGTCTAAGTGCATCATTATATTTTCTGGGAATCCTCTGTGATTGATAAAAATTATAAAACTGGTATATAATCTGTGATAGTAGAAAATATCCAAACACACCCATAAATTGATACAGAGGATCTATAACTAGGAAGAACTGATAAACAATATAAAATGCATGTCTGTTTTTATTACTTACCTGAAATATTCACAATGACTCTCATTGCTTTTGCGATGCATGAAAGTTATTGTTTCTGAATTAATTTGGAACTGGTGTTATGAGGTCTGCAATACTGATTATTATTTCCCCTGAGATTATATAACCATTTTAATATGCTAATGTGGTTAATATTTCACTAAAGTAATACTTATTTCTTAAACAATTGTAAATGAAATCATTCTTTTTAGCACAATTCTTTGTCTCATTATCCTGTACCATTTTACTTTAAAATTACAGCTATCCTTTGTTTTTTCTGTGATTACATTCTTTTTCATTTAACATTACATTTTTACATAAAATACATAGAGTATAAAATCAAAGTGCTTTGAATGAATTCTCTAAACAATAACTTAAAAATAAAACATAATGGGGTGGCACCTGTGGCTCAGAGGAGTAGGGCGCTGGCCCCATATTTCGGAGGTAGTGGGTTGAAACCCAGCCCCAGAAAAAAACTGCAAAAAAAGAAAAAATAATGACTGATGCCTATAAGACTGAATGTTCAAGGCTAGACCTGAGAACTCCTATTTCTATATTTGAATTTTATACTAACCAAGAGTCAGGTTTTGTTTTTGTTTTTTTTGAGACAGAGTCTCACTTTGTCACCCTTTGTAGAATGCCATGGCATCACAGCTCACAGCAACCTCAAATTCTTGGGCTCAAGAGATCCTCTTGCCTCAGCCTCCCAAGTAGTTGGGACTACAGGCACCCACCACAAAGCCTGGCTATTTTTAGAGATGAGGTCTCACTCTGGCTCAGGCTGGTCTCAAACCTGTGAGCTCAGGCAATCCATTGGCCTCAGCCTCCCAAAGTGCCAAGATTACAGGTGTGAGCCATCATGCTGGCCAAGAGTCAGTTGTTTTTCCTCAAATTTGTTGATGCCAGTTATAATAGTTACTATAATTAAATAACTTAATGAAATATTATATAAAATGAGAAATAGGAGTGCATAGAGTTATAGGCTTTGAGTCTATGGAAACTAAGTCAAATGCTTCAAAATACTGAAAAAGTGAATTATCAAATTACATGTAAGTGAGGCAATTTTTTAAAAGATTTCAATTGCAAAAATCCAGAAAGATTCTGCTCTCAGACTTGTCTAAAAAAATCTTATATTTTATATCCATTATAATAAAATGGAAACTATGAAACTGAAGATAATACAAATGAGATTGTGATTTATTAAAAAAAAGAAAACCAAACCCTTCAACTAGGGGTCAAAACTCAAATGAAAGACCTTGGCTCCACTGAACATTTGGTGAATGAATGTGTACAATATAAACTTTAGTTATAAAACATGTTATGTAATTGTTGAATTAATTTCTCCCTTCTAATCACTTTTTTAATTAACCAATAGCTGAAAACTAATGTCAGCAAAGAGTTTTCACTATTAGATTACAGTCTAGAAGGACCTACCTTAATAGTGTCTTAATATTCCTAATATGTCTTTTAAAAAGCTGAAAATTTTAATAGTATAAGATTTATGTTACGTGGTAGTGTGGTTAAGTATAGAATAACAATGCCTCACATCTTAATATGTTGCATTTCAAATAATGTTGGCATAAGCTGATATGACTTATGAACTAAATTACTATTCTATGGCTTTGTTGAGGTATAATTGACATCTCACATATAGAACCTATTTAAAATGAATAATTTGATATCTTTTGACATATGAATAACCAAGAAACTACCAAATTTCCAAAGTAATAATTTGATATCTTTTGACATATGAATAACCAAGAAACTACCGAATTTCCATTTTACATCACCATCATCATCAGTGTATCAGAGTTCCTATTGCTCTACCTCCTTGCTAAGAGTTGGTTTGATCAGCAACATGGTTTGAATGTTTGGATCCTCCAAAACTAACACTGAAACTTAATCCCCATTGTTAACAGTAATTAAGGTGGGAAATCCAACTATGGTATTTGAGAGATGGGACCCCTGGGAGGTAATTAGGATTAGATGAGGCCATGAGGGTGGGACATTAGAGGATTTCTAAGAGAGAGACCTGAGCTAAGACACTCAGCTCCTTTGCCATTTGATGTTCTGCGCCACCTCAGGACTCTGGAGAATTCCCACCAGCAAGAAGGCCTTCACCAAACTCTCTAGACCTTGGACTTAGCTCCCAGAACTGTTAAGGAATAATTTTTTTCTACCCAGGCTTAGGTATTCGGTTATAATAACAGAAAACAAAGTCAGTCTTTTTAGACGTAAGAGTTGTTCATATGTACTAAATAAAAGTCCTTTGTTGGATATATATTTTATAAATATTTTTCCCAATCTATGGTTTGCATTTTCATCTTTATAAATAGTGTTGTTTTGTTTTGTTTTGTTTTTTGTTTTGAGGCAAAGTTGCACTCTGTCGCCCTGGGTAGAGTGTGGTGGCATCATACAGTAACCTTGAACTCTTGGCCTGAGCAATCCTTTTGATTTAGCCTCCCGAACAGCTGGGACTACAAGTGCCCACCACAACACCTGGCTAGTTTTTCTCTATTTTCGGTAGAGATGCGGTCTGGCTCTTGCTCAGGTTGGACTTGAACTCCTGAGCTCAAGCAATCCACATGCCTTGGCCTCCCAGAGTGCTAGGACTATAGTTGTGAGCCATGCCCAGCCTGTAACAGTGTCTTTTAAATAGGTAAACTTTTTTTATTTTGATAAAAATTTAAAAGTCCAATTTCCTGAGTTTTTTTCTTTTACATTAGGGTTAGGTTATAGTTTAAAAGTCCAATTTCTCAGGTTTTTCTTTCACATTTGTTATTTTTGTGTCCTTTTAAAGAAATCTTTGTCAAATCTAAGATTACTAAGATTGTGTACCATGTTTTCTTGTAAAAGTTTCATTGTTTTAGCTCTTAAAGAGTATAATCCATTTGATGTCAATTTTTGTATATGTGTGAGTTTAGGGGTAAGATTCTTCCGTTTTGTCTTGTGTTAAATTGCTGTCCATTTGTTCTATTATCACTCCTTGAAAAGATTACATTTTCCCACTGAAAAGCACCTTTGTCAAAAATCAATTGATCATGTTCATCTGAGTCAACTTCCAAATTCTCTATTCCTCTCCCTTAATCTATATGTATACCTTTATATCAATAACACAGACTTGGTAACTATCAATTGATATCTGGTATTATAAAATCTCCAATTTGTTCTTCTTTTTCAAATTTGTTTTGGCTATTGTAGATCCTTTGAATTTCCATGTAAATTATAGAATCAGCCTATCAAATTCTGCCCCCTCCCAAAAAAAGCCTGTTGATAATTTTGATTGGGATTGCACTGAACAAATAGATCATTTAAGGGGAAATTAACATCTTAATATTATAAAGTATTTTGAACTTTGGACACTGTCCATTTATTTCTGTCTGCTTTAATTTCTCACAGCAATATTTTATGGTTTTCAGCCTATAGAACTTGGACATCTTTGTAATATTTAGTATAAAATTAAGGGTGACACCTGTGGCTCAAAGGAGTAGGGTGCCGGCCCCATAAACTAGAAGTGGCGGATTCAAACCCGGCCCTGGCCAAAAAAAAAAAAAAGAAAAAAACTGCAAAAAATCATATATATGTATATGTAATTAAGATTTTATATGCTATATTTTTAAATTTCTTAGTTTTTGATGCCATTTTAAATGACATTTTTAATCTCAAGTTCTGATAGTTTGTTGAAGTATATAGAAATACAATTGGTTTTTGAATAATTGGCTTTGTATCCTGGAATATATTACTAAATTCATTCATTAGTTCTAGTTGCTTTCTTAAGAGTCCTTAGGATTTTCATCATAAGCAATCATGTTATGTAAAAAGAAGGAGTTTTAATTTTTTGTTTCCAAACTGTCTACCTTTTATTATTACTTTTTTTTTGGTGGGGGGATTATTATACTGGCTAAATCCTTCAGAACAATGTTAAGCAGAGGATGTGAATGTAGACATCCTAGCTTTGTTCCCAATCTTAGAAGGAATGTATTCACTTTTTCACAAAGTAAGATATTAGCTATAGAGGTTTTTGTAGATGTCCTTTATCAGAGCAAGAAATTTTCCTTCTATTCCTAGTTTTCTGGGAGATTTGTTTTGTTTTGTTTTCCTAGAATGAATATTGAATTTTATCAAACAGTTTTGTGCCTCTATTGAGATAATCATATGATTTTTCTTTTTTGATCTGTTAATGTGGTAAATAATACTGATGTTTTTCAAATGCAAAACCAACTTTATATTCCTAGGATAAATTCACTTGGTTATAATACATTAAGCTTTTTATATATCAATTTTCTAATATTGTGTTCAGAATTTTTGTATCTATGTTTAAGAGGGATACACGTCCACAGTTTTCTTTTCTCGCCATTTTTTTTCCTAGCTTTGGTATCAGCATATTACCAGTCTTAATGAACAAGTTTGGTATTTTTTTCTCTTTTCCATTATCTGGAAAAGTGTATGTAGAATTTTTATTAATTCTTCTTTAAACGTTTAGTAAAGGTAACTAATAAAGCCATATGCACCTGGAGTTTTCTCTTTAGGAAGGTATTTAACCATAAATTTAGTCCGAGATAGTCACAGAACCATTCCAGTGACCTATTTCCTCTCGAGTGAGATTTGGTAGTTTGTATATTTTAAGGAATTTGTCCATTTCATCTCGGTTATAAATTTAATGGTATAAATTTCTTCATAATACTCCATTATTACCTTTGAATGACTGTATTGACGCCTCTTCTCTCTCATTCCTAGCATTTTGATTTTTCTTTCTCTTTTTTTCTCTGACCAGTTGGACTAAAGATTTATCCATTTTATTGATCTTTTTAGAGATCTAACTTTTGGATTCATTAATTTTTCTCTTTTTTTGTTTTCTATATTATATACATCAGGTCAGTATGTCTGAAATCTTCTATACCTTTTATGGCTTTGTATCTATTTGTTCTATAAATTATTGAGAGAGGAGTGTGGAAATCTCTGACCATTATGGATTTGTCTATTTTTCTTTGCAATTCTGTAACTTTTTGCTTCATGTATTTTGAATTTCTGTTATATGCATATGCATTTAGGATTATTGATGGAAAGACTTCTTTAAAAGACCCTTAAGGCCAAATTACTTAGGGTAGTAGGAAAAGTACTGAACTAGGAGTCTGGATATTTGGGTTCTAGTTTCATCTCTCACAACCTGGTTATGGGTCTTATTTGCCTTATCTGTAAAAATCATGATTTAATTATCTCCAAACTTTTATTAATTATGAATGACAGACTTTTATAGTTAAATTTCATACATACAGAGGTAATTTCTGTCAATATGCATTCTCCTAGGAAAATTATCACTATGTTGCCCTCAGTAGAGTGCTGTGGTGTCACGGCTCTTGGATTTAAGAGCTTCTCTTGCCTCAGCCTCCCACGTAGCTAGTTTTTTTTTTGCAATTGTCATTGTTGTTTAGCTGGCCTGGGCTAGGTTCGAACTCACCAGACTAGGTGTATGTGGCTGGCGCAGTTACCACTGTGCTGTAGGCGCCAAGCCATAAATAAATTTATGTACAAATTTTTCTTTGTATAAATTTATGTACAAAGAAAATTATATTCAAAGATTTATGTACAGGCTGGATGTAGTGGTGTATGCCTGATGTCCCAGCTATTCAGAAGGCTTAGGTAGGTAGATCACTTGAGCTCAGGAGTTCAAGACCAGCCAGGGCAACAGTGACACTCCATCTCAAAAACAATAAAAAACAAAAAAACAACAAAACTCCAAAATTACGTACAAACTTTTTTTTTTTTTTTTGAGACAGAGTCTTTGTTGCCCTGGGTAGAGTGCTATGGCATCATAGCTCACAGCAGCCTTAAACTCTTGGGCTCAAGTGATCCTCTTACCTCTAAAGTTTTTCATTTTTAGTAGAGACAGAGGTCTCACTCTTGCTTAGACTGGTCTTGAACTCATGAGCTCAAGCCATCCACCCACCTCGGTCTCCAAAATGCTAGGATTACAGGCATGGGCCATCATTCCTGGCGTTGTATACAAACTTTTAAAGCATGACTTTAAAATGTCCTACACATATCAATGCTACTTCCTTCATGTGATACTTCAACACACCATAGCCTCTATCAGCCTTAACATTAAGCTATGAACTATTTATAAGTTTGTTATTTAGTTTGCAAATTTGGGGGATTTTCCAAATATCTTTGTGTTATTGATATACAAAGAAATCAAGTAACTTGCAAGAGGACAAATATAAGCTGTAGAGCTGGGATTTGAACCCAGATAGTATGGGCCCAGGAGTCAAATTCTTATCCAGGCACATTATACTGTCTCTCTCCGTAGTTCAGCTGCCTTACAGATTGAAAAGATTTTTTGTTTACTAGCTTAGGTATGTAACCACTGTGTGTAACATTATTTCTATGGGAAAATGTATTCTGAACTCACGAATTTTTAGGATATAACAAGTTTAAAGAGTAAAAACTAGTGAGGCCCTTGGGCAGGCAATCAGTGAAAGAGAAAATGAAGGGTGACTGTACATTTGCTTGTTTGGGGAAGACTTAGAACAACCCTTCTATTAGTGCACTTACTTGAAGCATGTAATAAATTACTTCACTTCTGTAATTACCTACTTCCTATTATCTTTCTTCAAAATCTGAATGATCATCTGTTAAAAACTCTTGGTTACAAATAACGTGAGCCTGACCTAAACCAAAAAGGCAATTCATCAGCTCAGGCAATTCAGGGATGAATTTCTTGGAAATTCAAAGGATGAATTTATAAGCATGGCTGAATCTAAGAACTCAAAATGATGTTGTTATAATTCTGCCTCTCTCCATCTTTCAGTTCCACCTTCCCTTCTGTGTTTAAGAGGTGGCATAGTTAGTCACAAGCAACCCTAAGAGATAAGCCATATACTTCTCTTAAGAGTTCAAACAGGGAGGTGGGAGGGGGTTTGGTGTGCTTCCACCAAATGGGCATAATGTAAGGATAGATGGCACACCTCCTGGCTGTGGGACACAACTAGATAAAAATTTTTAAAACTGAAAGAAGAAAAGAGCTCCAATAAAAGACCCTATAATAGGTCCAAATGTTAAGATTGGCCCATCCAAGGTCATGTAGCCATCGCTACTCTAATAACTCAGCACATGGAATACTCTGTTCCAGACCTTCTTTGGACCACATGGAACAAAATCAAGTTGATATTACCAAAAAAGGAGAAAACAATTCCAGGCTGGGAAAAATTATAGCTGTCCATTATTAAACTTCTTTTTTCCCATTACTCCTTTCTCTCCTTTCCCTAGCTTTTCTTTCTGGGAAAGAATTTGAACCAAGTACTCTTAACTCTTTCAAGTGGCTCACTATTAACTTTCATATTAATAAACAAAAAAGTAAATTCCCTACTGTTGTGGGTTGAACTGTCTTCTTAAAATTCATATGTTGGCATTATAACTCCCAGTACTTTAGAATGTGGCTTTATTTGGAGATAGACTAGTTACAGAGGTGATTGACTCATAAGGGTGAGCCCTAACCCAATATGATGGCTACCTTATTTTAAAAAGGAAATTTGGAGATGCACATATACAGGGAGGACACTACATACACAGTCATGTATCACTTAACAAAAAGGATATCTTCTCAGAAATGCACCATCAGGCAATTTTATGGTTGTGCAAACATAGATTGTACTTACTCACATCCACACAGTATAAGCCACTGCACACGTAGGCTGTATGGTATAGCCTATTGCTCCTGGGCTACAAACCTGTACAGCATGTGACTGTACTAAATACTGTGGGCAACTGAAACACAGTAGTGAGTATTTTTCTGTCTCAACATATTGAAACATAGAAAATATACTGTAAAAATACAGTATTATAATCTTGGAACCATCATCATATTCGTGGTCTATGATCACCAAAAACGTTGTTATGCAGAACATGACTGTACATGAAGATGGCTGTCCATAAGTCAAGGAGAAAGACCTGGAACAGATCTTTCCCCCACAGCTCTCAGAAGGAACCTACCCTAACCCTTGCCAGAATTGTGAGACAATAAATTCTTGTTGTTTAAGCCACCAGTTCATAGCCCTTTTTTATGACAGTCCTAGCAAAGTGACACATCTATTAACAACTTTAGAAGTATAGCTCAATATGATAAAGTTGTAGTAATGTGACTAAAATTAATAATCAGCTCTCTGAACTACTGTTCTTAAGATTTGCCCATTAAAAACTTCTCAGATTGCAAAATCAATGATCAGTTATTATAAATACTAGTATAATTTTAAAACTTTAAAAAATACATACCTTATATGATTTCCCCTTTCTGGAATGCTCTTCCTTACTAAAATCCTATTGTCCTTCCAGTAGAGCAGCTTCGTACTACTAATCTATAAGGTATGCTAAAGCATTACTAAGGCACTAAACTATCTCTGGTAGAATACCATTGTTGGAAGAAATATTTTGATAAGCAGCTTAGAATAAGCCTCATGTTCATACAAGAAAAAAATTTTTCCAAACCTCAAGGGATGGTAGATCCAGAGCCTCACTCTGTCTGTTGCCCAGGCTAGAGAGCCATGGCATCACCCTAGCTCACAGGAACCTCAGACTTCTTGGTTTAAGCAGTCCTCCTGCCTTTGCTTCCTAAGTAGCTGGGACTATAGGCCCTGTCACAACACCTGGCTAATTTTTCTAGTTTTAGTAGAAACTGGTCTCTCTCTTGCTCAGGCTGGTCTTGAACTCCTGAATTTAAGTGATCCTCCTGCCTCAGTCTCCCAAGTAGTTGGAAGTACAGATGCTTGTCATGATGCCCAGCTAATTTTTCTATTTTTTAGTAGAGACAGGGTCTCCCTCTTGCTCAGGCTGATCTCAAAATTCCCAGCTTCAAGCAATCCCCCCACCTCAGCCTCCCAGAGTGCTAGGATTACAGGCATGAGTCACCACACCTGGCCTAAATTTTCTTTTAAATGGAAGAGTGCTCAGGCAGTGCCTGTGGCTCAAGGAGTAGGGCACATGCCACATATGCCAAGGGTGGCGGGTTCAAACCCAGCTCTTGGCCCAAAAAAACTGCAAAAAAGAAAAACACTTGGAAATCAACTCAGAGCACAGCACACATAAAAAGGAGATGGAAAATACAATAGAAATTAAGAGCTATGGGTGGGTGCATTGAGAATTCCCTTTATACATTAATAGAAGCTCTAGAAATGTAGACTAAAGTAGGAATTTTCTAGAACTTAAATTAATTAAAAGCATAAATCCTTATTTTGCATTTTTAAATGGCTGCAATACAATTTCTTGTCAAATAACTCTTTGGGAAGTGAAGTCTATTGTCCCTCTCCTGGATACTAGGTGGGCCTTTGCGACAAGAAGAGTACAGTAGAAGTGGTGACTTCTGAGGCCAGGTCACAAAAGACTATCATTTACCTCTTTATTCTCTCTTGAGATGTTTGCCCTTGGAACACAGACATCATGCTATGAGTTAGCCATGAGACGCTAATATGAAGAGGAACCCAGAGCTCCAGATTTCAGTCCTATCTGAGTTTCCAGCGGACAGCCACCCACAACTGGCCAGCCACATGAATGAATCATTTTGTTACAAGCCAGTTAAGTGTTGGGTGATTTGTTGTACAGCAATAGGTAACCAGAACACATACAAACAGAGCATGTTTGTTACCTATGGACCTTCACTGAAAAAATTATTAAAGGACCATTGAGAAAGAAAAAGAAGTCAATCAAGAAGAGGAGTGAATGCAAGAAGAAACGGTAAGCAAAGAAGTTGCTATAGATTTTTTAGTAAATCTAACTATTGACTACAAAATTCAATGTCATCTGTTTACACTGAGAAAACAAAAAGATGAAACTAGAATGAAGACAATGTAAAAGATGGATTGGCAAGCCAAGTGGTATAGTTCTTATTTTATTAAATATTTTACTTATTTCTAGAAAATACAAAGTCAAATATATAGGAGCATGTGTCAAACAATAGGATCTCTTATTCATTGCTGGTAGGAATGTAACTCAATACAACTACTTGAAAAACAATTTTATAAAACTATAGACCACTTTAGAAAACAATTTGGCATCATCTTGCAAAGTTAAGCATGCTGATCTTAAAATGCAGGACTTAGGCTCTTTGAGTATATTACAGGTAAATTCTTCTGTCCAGGCTTCAGAAGATAAGCCATTCGAAAGTTGATAGCAGCCACGTCCATAAAAGCAGAACACTGGAAACAACCTACATATCCATGGGTAAATAAATTACAGTTTATTCTTACAGCAATGAAAATGAATGAACCGTGGCTCCCTGCATCACATGGTTTAATATTAGTAACATAATGTCAAATGAAAAAAAGTCCTCTTTAATCCCTCTTTATAAATATGTATTTTATTATTGTATGATTATCTTTCTATAAAATTCTTAAAGTCCAAGAATGTGCAAAACTAAATTATGTAACATTTAATTATGCAGGTGTCCGTGATAAAATTATTTTAAATGTTTTAAAACATAATTATAAAATATATTTTTATGTTTTTAAAAGCATGGGAATGATAAATATAGAATTCAGGATAATGATTGCCTCACAGGCTTTATGGAGGGGAGGCAGGAAGGAAAATAAGGAAAGAATCTATAGATAGATGTAAATTATCAGTAGTAATTTGATTCTTGACTTTAGTGGATATTTATCATAACTGTCTTTGAGCAGGGGGAGATTAAATAAAACTAACTTTTAAAAATAAAATAAAAAGTAAAAACAAGGAAAGGTCATTCACGAACCAGTGTTGACAATATATTTATTATTAATTCAATTTTGTTTACCTAATATCCAAATATAATATGATACATAGATAAAAATTAATAAAAGGATGACTTTCAAACTACCAGAAAAAAGTAAAAGTTAAGAGGGAAAAAGCACCTCCCAAAATCTTTCTTTTTTTCTTTTCTTTTCCATTTTTTCTTTTTCTTTGTTTTTTCTTTCTTTTATTTTAATTTGTCGCATTTCTCTTTTAATTGCAGACCAGAGAAAATTTCTTCATGCACTAGTTACTGGAGACCAGTGACCTAGACTGAGCCCTGCCAGAATTTCAAAAGGGGTAGACTCTTATCACTCAACTTCACATATTGTCTTTTGGAATTGGGGCAAAGGGTCTTTATTTGTCTTGTTGTCTTGTCTGAGCCTGTATTCTTGAAAATGAAAATTCCAGTGACCATAAGTATGAATGTTATTGCCCCTTAGAAACACATGGCTTAAGATGCATGTTAGCAGAAACCAGTCTGAAGATGTCACTCAACAAAAACATTTCCAGAAGCTTAGTTCTTAATTGGCCTTATTAGCACCATCTGCTCATCAATTTTGCTTGTGGAAAGTGTTTTCATCAGATAGCAACAAGTTGAAAACAAGGCAGATCACCACACTTTGTTTTGAAGTTGACACCACATTTTGCCTGCTTCTCATCACAGTTTTATATCATCACATTGAATAAATGAATCAAATCATAGCACATGCATTACACATTAAACCCTGGTTTTCTCTGTGATCCCTGGGGCATGTATGCATGTCCAGAAGTCCTTTTCTTTCCAGTACTGCATCTGTGAGATTGCTTAGCCAGACATTTGGAGAAATCCTCTCTAAGTAGCAATATTCACGTAAACTCATACACTGCATTTTTCCTTTCATTCTACAAATCTGGTTAATCTAATACATTGGGACATAGAAAAGTTATATGTAACAAGATGTAAAAATTGGCTGGTATGCTGACTCACATTTGTAATCCTAGCACTCTGGGAGGCCAAGAGGATGTGGGAGGATCACTTGAGCTCAGGAGTTCAAGACCACACTGTGCAAGAGTGAGACCCCTGTCTGTACTAAAAATAGAAAAATTAGCCAAGTGCAGTGGAGGCTGCCTATAATCCCAGCTATTCTAGGAAGCTAAGGCAGGAGGACTGCTTGAGCCCAGAAGTTTGAGGTTGAGGTTACAGTGAGCTATGATGATGCCACTACACTTTATCCTGGGAAAAAGAATAAGATCCTGTCTCAAAAAAGGAAAGAAGAAAGGAAGGGAAGGAGGGAGAGAAGAAAGTAGGGAGGGAGGAAGGAAAAAAAGAAATTAAAGTTAGATGCCTGATGATGATTGAAACTAAAAATTGTTCTTATTGTAAAGGTTCTCATTCTTCTGAGAACCTTTTGACAATGGAGCACTAATGATGAGAGCTTGCTGTATGGATTTCCTACCTTAAATATCTACTTTAATACTACTATGAATTGAACTATAGATTATTTTGAGAATATTTATATAGCAATGTTCATTTCAGAATCGTCTTAAAATGCAGGGGAAGTTAAAATTAGTTTTTCACTTCTTTAGACTTATATAACACTTTTTACATAGAAAAGTGTAACATTAAAAAAACGATAATTTGCCAAAGTGGCAATTTAGTCAAAGCAAACATAACACTCATTAAAGAAGAGATGTAAACAACAGCTTTTTTTCTTAGCCATCTTGGCTGCTGGCATAGCTGTTTATAGTACATATATCAAATTAATAATTTTTATTAAAAAAATGATAAACACAAAAAATAAGACTATCCTCAAAGTTCTGTCCAGACCATAAAAGACTCTACTAGGGAAGACAGAAACAGTTTTGTTTTTTTTTTTTCTTTTTTGGAGACAGAGCCTCAAGCTATCCTCCTAGGTAAAGTGCCATGGCATCACAGCTCATAGCAACCTCCAACTCCTGGGCTTAAGCGAGTCTCCTGTCTCAGCCTCCCAAGTAGCTGGGACTACAGGCACCCACCACAACGCCTGGCCATTTTTTGGTTGCAGCCATCATTGTTGTTTGGCATGCCGGGCTGGGGATTCGAACCCGCCACCTTAGGTGTATGTGGTTGGCGCCTTAGCCACTTGAGCCACAGGCGCCAAGCCCAGAAAGAGTTTTACTAAGATGTAAATTTAATTTTTTTCTTCTCTTTATTCATAAAAAAGGCATAGATGTATAATGCACACACAAGCAGACACACAACACTGGAATTCACAATATACTACAGCATCAATCCTGGCAATAAAAAACAGCATTTTTGTGGACTGATAAAACCAAAGGGATTTAATATGATTGTTAAAAGCTCCTTTGTTTCCAATCCATAAAATGTTGATAATTATACCTTCCACTTAAAGTTGTTGTGCTAGCTGGAGGAAATATATGTAAAAGATCTGGCCACACTCAATAAAAAAACCCATAATTATTATAAAAGATGAATTTAAAAAATGTAAATAAATATTACCAACATTTACAATGTTTGAGCCTATTTCAGGAGACTTTTCTCTAATTCCTGTTTCTATAACCAACAATTTTGGCAATTCTTACCAAATACCTCATTATTTAATTTTTCTTTTCTGAAAAGACTTATTAGGATTTACTGAAAAGAGTTCATATTACTAGAATCTTAATATCACCAGGATAGACATTTATCAGTATTATAAACAATAAATACACACACACATATATATGTATATATATACATTTTAATTTTTTTTTGAGACAAAGCCTGAAGCTGTCGCTCTGGGTAGAGTGCTGTGGCATCACAGCTTATAGCAACCTCCAACTCCTGGCTCAAGCAATTCTCTTGCCTCAGCCTTCCAAGTAGCTGGGACTACAGGCACCCACCACAACGTCTGGCTATTTTTTGGTTGCAGCCATCATTGTTGTTTGGCAGCCCTGGGCTGGATTTGAGCCCTCAAGCTCAGGTATATGTGGCTGGCACCTTAGCTGCTTGAGCCACAGGCACCGAGCCAAAATACACAAATATTTAAGCCAATTACATTCATACATTTTAGGCTTCATCATTCTTAATTTTGAAATTTGTCTATGAAAATAAGTAATCTGCTGATCTACAAGAGATTTTTTATTTATGACAGTACTATATAGCATTTCATCTCGTATTTAACATTTGTGAGTAAAACTGGATTATAAGCAAAGAAAATAAATATTGAAAATGTACATGTAATCATGTACTTTACTGAAATGAAAAATATTCATTAATACATTTATCAAGATTATTTGTTAGAACTAATCTCAACATCCTCTATGTAGTATTCCTGTCAAAAATGTTTGATGTGAATTTAATTATGACAGAAAAAAATCATGTTAATCCATACTGAAGAACAGCCTAGAAAACAACTGGCCTGGACACTTCTCTGAGATCAATGTCATGAAAGACAAAAAAGGATGGGCAAGTGTTCTAGATTAAAGGAGACTAAAGAAACTTGAAAACTAAATGCAAGGGAGGATCTGCAATGGGATCCTCAATTAGAGGGGAAAATGATCTATAAAGGCTATTACTGGGATAATTGGGAGGTTTGAAAATTTAGATTATAAAAATTTAAGTGTAATAACTGAATTGTTATTATGTAGAATGACTGTGTTCTTGGGAGATACATGCAAAAGCATCAGGGATGTCTACAACTAACTTTTAAAGTGGATCGGCCAAAGAAAAACTATAAATATACAAAGAGACAGAAGCAATTATGGAAAATTGTTGACAACTTTTGCATCTATGTGAAGAGTACATGGTTCTTCACTGTACTATTCTTTTAATTTTCTTAGAGGTTTAAAAATACCAAATTGGGAGTAAATGAAGCTAAACAACCTAATTTTAGAAGTATACTGTAGCTAACAATAAGCAGGTGTTCCCTCCTGCTTTCTCATCCACTCCCTTCTACCCACATGTCCCCTAGTGGTACTGGTTGTCTGTTGGCTACATTGCCCTGGCATTGCTCTGGGTCTCTGGTGTCATGAAGAAACCACTCCACAATAAATCCACTGTAGCCGTTGACACATTCTCTTTCATAGGACAGCGTTCTCAAGTGCACATGATTTCTTTAGTTCAGACCATCTGCATAGGTACTTTTTTGTCTTTGACTATTCAAACCAGAATTTTTAAGTTATTCTAATTAAAACAAAAGTTGCATAAAGTTCATAGGAAAGGACTTTATTAAAAATTAAAAATTCTCTTTTTCTCAGTTTCTACCTATAAATTAAGGGAACACTACCTGCCTTACAGGACTGCTGGGAAGATTAAGTGAACAAATGTATGAAAACACTGAGCCCAGAGTCTGGCATTCAATAATTTATTGATATTTACTGAATTATAGCAATCATTTTCACCCTAACCTTAATTTAAGGAGAAGATACTTGGGGTTTTTGCTAAGGAAAATAGTCAGATTCTATACGTGAGAATTTATAATTAAGCATAGATTTATGACTTCCAAGTCAGGTGTAGTGGCTCACACCTGTAATCCTAGCACTTTGAGAGGCTGAGGAGAATAGATTGCTTCAGCTCAGTAGTTCAAGACTAGCCTGAGCAAGAGCAAGACCCAATCTCTACCAAAAATAAAAGAAATATTAGCTGGGCATTGTGGCACATGCCTATAGTCCTAGCTACTTAGAAGGCTGAGGTAAGAAGATAGCTTAAGCCCAAGATTGAGGTTGTGGTGAGCTATGATGATGCCATAGCACTCCATCCAGGGCACCAGCGTGAGACAGAGTCTTTAAAAAAAAAAAAAAAGAAGAAGAAGACAGTAACTAGGTGACCTGATAGATATGTTAATAAGTTTGACTGTGGTAATCATTTCACAAGGCATATGTATGTCAAAACATCATATTGAATACTTTGAACATATAAAATTTTGATCTGTTAATTAGACCTCAATAAGGTTGAAGTTTGAAAAAATAAAATGTTCAGATTCTGCAGAAAGGAAATATAATGAAGAAAGAAAAGAAATGGGGGACAATAACCCAAGGGGCTAGCAGACAGAAGCAATAATGGTGATATAGTCTGAAGACCTGAGATTCACATCTGAGTTGGGTTTTTTTAGGGACAAGGGAGTGAGAATGTTCTGAACATGGTGACAAAAAGCAGAGAAGACACATACTCCTACTCCAGCCCCAAATGAAATGGAAGAAAAAACATCTTACCTCTTGATGGTGTAGAAGTAAGCTTAAGAGACGCCAATTGAATAAATCAAGGAAGAGAGGGGAACCTTTGGAGAAGCCTGAAGATATAGAACTGTTTATTGATGATGGATCATGAATTCCGAAGGACACAGTGTTAAAGGAAATTAGGAAGAAATGGGAGAAAGAAATAAAATAGGGGGTGTGACCAGTCTATAAATTAGAATGGGAAATGAGTGGTAATGGGAGTATTGTGCTGCCTGCAGTTTTAACAGAAGATTAATTTTACGGGGCACGAGGCAGATTCTCATGGCAAAACTATGAGTGTTGAAGAAGCAAGGGGTAGTGGGTTTCCAGGGCTTTCCCTTGTCCCTGTATATGGAGGCAAAGACACTCAGGAAGGAGGACTCTTACTGCAAGTTCAAGGAGTTCCCTATTGGCCCTGACAACAGAGGTTAGATCCTGTGCTCTTTGAACATTCCTGACCCCTGCTAAGAGAGAAGTCTTTTTTCAAGTGTATGGGGCTCTCACTTGACTCCTGCTGATAAAGGCAAGCTGATCATGAGAGGACAGATCTTTCAACTATGTGGCTTGTGTGCTGCTCCTTTCTAGCCCCTGTTGATGGGGTGTAAAAGGCCTGGGGAAGCTGGGAGTAGGTCTCTGTGTTAAAGAGTATGTCTAGAACCAGCCCTGGAGTAAGATCCATGGAAATATTCTAATGAGATTTCTTATTAGAATGGCACTTTATCTATAGAATGGTTTGGAGAGAATACTAGGTGCTCAATAAATGCTCTCTGAATGAATGAAAGGTGAATTATAGCCTCCTTTTCAACCTCTCAAAAGTATTAGCATATTTACACCATCAGATATCTCAGTACTTTCCCCAAAGCCACTCTCTTCTGTCCTTATCACTCTTGGGGTCTTGTTCTCTTTTCTTGGTGGATTTGGAGATTGGGGGGCAAGTGGACGGCCTTTCATTTTTGCTTACAGATTTTTCCTTTAAGGAAAACACAACTTTAAGAGGAGGGAAAGATAGGGGATTTTGTGGCTCTCCACTCCCTTTTCATGAGAAAGATATTAGTCACTGCTTTGTTTATCACTACCCTCAGTCAGGAGCTTAAAAACCAAGTTTTCTGTGAAGATGTCTCTCATCAGGGAAGATGTATTCTTTTTTTTTTTTTTGAAGACAGAGTTTCATTATGTCACAGTAGAGAGCTGTAGTGTCACAGCTCACAGCAACCTCTAACTCTTGGGCTTGAGGGATTCTCTTGCCTCAGCCTCCCAAGTAGCTGGGGCTACAGGCGCCCAACCACAATGTCCAGCTATTTTTTGGTTGTAGTTGTCATTGTTATTTGGCAGACCTGGGCTGGGCTCAAACACGCCAACTCTGGTGTATGTGGCTGGCGCCCTAGCCACTGAGCTACAGGCACTGAGCCAGAGAAGATATATTCTTTATATTGCCTCCCATGTATTTGCGGTCTGAGTTCCTGGGTTTGAGAACAAGCTCACCAGCCAGAATTTTGCAGAATATCAGACCATGGATAATCTCTATAGCAGAAGATAGTGACATGCAGCATTTCAGATGCCCTGAGGATTCTTCCTACTACTCTGGGATTAACTTCCCGAATTGTTCAATCTTCCCTCACTTACCCTAACCTCCTTCCTATCCACCTGCCTCCCCTCCCCATCCTCATTTACCTCCATTAATCCTAGCCCACCTTGTGCAAAATGAATACTAATTCATACATCTATTTTTGTGATTATACTGTTACCATTGCTTAAGGGCTAAGTGGTACCATAAAATTATGGCTATTATATATATATATATATGTATTATATATATAATGGTATAGATTTTGTCTATATATAATGATATAGATTTTATCACCAGATAAATTTGATTGTACACATAGTATTACTTTATATGTAATCAACCTTCACTATACACCTGTCAAGCATTTTAGATAGAACAATAATAAATCTGTTACTTCTGGCATACTGGGCAAACTCCTCTTTCCCAAGTGTTTTTCTTCATTCCCTTAAAGTATGATACTGTCAAGTAACTAATAAAGCAGCTGCTCTTTGGTAATAAGGAGGCTACTATTATTGAAAAATGTTCAAGATGGGCTCGGCACCTGTAGCTCAGTGCTTACAGTGCCAGTTACATATACTGGGACTGGTGGGTTTGAACCCAGCCCAGGCCTGCTAAACAATAATGACAACAACAACAATGAAAAAAAAAAAAAAGAAAGATGATTATCCCACAACTCAAAAAAGAATCTGCATGTGCCTCTGCTGCCTCAATTAAACTACCTTCTCACTCTACCACCACAATCTCAATGCATTCCTAAGATTATGCAACCACTAAAGTCCAAAGGATAATTTCAAAATGGAAGCCCATATGATTAGTTGCCTATTGTCATTTCCCCAGTTTTTTATAGTTTATATGACAATTTAAAGAACCTTGTTTTTTTTTCTAGCAGTATTTCAACAAGTGGGTTTTCCCTCCAGACCAGGCATGAGCTCTCACTTGTCGTAATGAAGAATGTAAGCTCATCCTCCTTTATAAATGGTTGGTGTGACCTAGTTCTAGGTAGTTTTGACCAGTGAGATATGAGGGGAAGGGTAAATGGTGTGCTTTTGGGAGGGTTTTGCCTTCTTTCTGCCTTGAATGTATGAAGATGCAGCAGTCTTATGACTGTGAAGCAGTCGGCCTAGAGAACAATAGCAGACATTCTGAGGATGGCAGAGAAGAACACACTTAGGTCCTTGGGCACCATCTCTGGAATCCCCTACGTTCAGCCTTCTTGTTTTGTGAAATATTTTAATGTCTTTTTGGATTATGTAATTAATGATTGGGTAATCTGTGATTTCCAGCAGAAAATCTTCTTAACTGATTTTTAGAAAATTGAAAGATGATACCTTGCCTCTTCCACTCAACTTCAAGCACTATCTGATGCCTTTTAATGACACATCTTTTCAAGAGAAATTTGTCCTCTTCCATTCTTTTTTCTATCTTATGTTCTATACCTATTCTCATTTCTGAGATTTGATTACTATAAAGGAAGCTTTATGAAATTATAAAGAATTAAGTAACCGTAAGGTTCCCATGTTATGTGCTCATTCCCATCATTACAATGTACCAAATTTTAAAGTACTCAATCTCCTCCCAAACCGCAACATCAACATTAGAATGTGTTTTCAGTGATGGTTATTACTAGAGATTTATATCCTTAGTGTGATTTTAAAATCAAGATGCTACAACAGCCTTTGGCAGTGATTTTCCAGTGTATCTACACAGATCATTTACATCAGAGTTATCTGTTAAAAAATACATAATCTTCAGCCCCATCCCAGAATTGGTGAAAACTGGAGTCTCTAAAAGTAGGACCCAGGAATCTGCATTGTGATAAGCTCCCTCATTAAAGATTGAGAGTCAGGGGCTTATTTTGTATAGACTTGGGGGTTGGATGGACAGGACTTTATGGTGGGATGCTTGAGACTCTTAAATTATCCTGAAGAAGTTGGCCAATGGGGGCTTTTTTGCCATTTGCCATATCACAATGCTTCCCTGTCAGGAGAATATGACACAGTAAGGATTCCCCTTCAAATGAAATCATTTATATAAATGATAACAAGGAAATAATGAAGTCCATGAACCACTTATTTTTTTGGCTTAAATTAAGTCATCTCTGATAGGAAATCTCTCATAAAGGCTGCCTTTCAATGCCCCACATGAGAATGTAAAAATATTAATCAGAGATCATCATTGTCCATCACCTTGAGTATTAAAGAAAGAGGTTTCCCTTAAGGGAGGGAAGCAATGACCAGTTACTGAATGTTGTGTACCTCCCAGGCAAGCCTCTTTTGTTTTTTTCCTGCCAACCCTAAGAAAGATGGTTGCATGAAATAGAGAGAATAAGGTCTCTAATTCCTGTTTGGATCTTTGAAATAATTCAATAGTTAAGGAAAGAGACTTCACCAGCAAAGGGTTGAGTAACTAGTATGAGTAATATTTCATTGTTTATCAATAGTTTGAGTAGAGAATAAAGATGCTTTGCTGAAAAATATTTCTGACTGATATCTGAAATTTTTACTCACTGGCTTATAAAATAGCATATTATTTCCAATATCTAGTGAGGAAAAAGTTTCCTAATTCACTGGCCAGAAATTCCCCTAAAACTGATGGCCATCAAAGAATTTGGTTGGGTTTCACTTGAGACTAAATGCACACTTGAATACTTGTATCAACTTACCTCCACTGTTTCGCCTATCTGAATTTTCAGAAGACTTGGGAATTCAAAAGAAGGTATCTAAAAAATAAGAGACCCCCCCCCACTAGAGATCAGTTGAAGACAAAGAACAGAGAGTTATGATGAGTTACGGAGGCAGCAAACTCAAGTGTCCAGATGAGAATAGACATATCTATTACGTGAAAGAAATGAGCCAGAGGTAATTTGCTATACCATACTAGAAAGGGTATGGCTATTCTAGCCCAGCTCAGCCAAAGGTCTATGCAGGAGGACTGCTCAGTGTGTATGAGTCTTCCAATTTTTATAGGAAGCTCAAAAGCAGAATGTTTATAGGAAAGCTCCCAGTTTCCACGTGTTGGCTTAAGAAAATTTTGAGCACTGTATGAGCCAACAAAATACATCTTCAAGGCAGAATTTGGCCTGTGACAGACACTTACACCCACTGAATTTTGCCCTAAAGAGTAAAAGAAAAGTTAAAATTGACTCTTGAGGTTTCCAACTGTGAGGAAGAGGTTTATATATATTTTGAAAATTATTAATGTCCTTCCCCCCCCACCTTTGTTAGAAAATGACATTGGCCCCAATCTACTTAAACATTGAATCATCTGTTGGTTTAGGGGGCGGGGGAATTAGGAAGTTTTCAATGAAAAAAAATTAAAAAACAAAGATCAAGGTAATATTTAGCTTCTGATATTCAAAACCAATTGTCTTCTAGTACTATGTCAGCAAGTGGTAAGTAGCCATGAGTAGATCTGGGAACCAAATAATAATCTTGTATTCCAAATACTTAAGCTCCCCACAGGTAAATTTAAAGAAGCCACAGATAATTCAGCATGTTCTTCCACTCAGTGATATGTTTTCTATAATAGAACTCTCTACTAATGCAGAAAAGCCTAAATTATTTAATGTCATCCCAAATATGTAGCAGCAGTACATTAGACCAGGAGCAGGTATTGAAAGAGCCAAGCAAGGGGTCTATCTGGAATCAGCAATTCAGCAGTTAAATGTACAAAGTGAATGTGGTCTAGAAACAGAAAATTATGTCAGAGTCAAGACAATGTACTCCTAGCACAGTCACTACATAAGGTAGATCAGAATTACCAGGCCTCGAATGTCCATGGAGGTAGGATCTAGGGTTGCCCTGTCTCTAGCCACATGTGGCTAGTGAACATTTGAAATGTGTCTGGTCTGAATGTGCTGTAAGTGTAATGCATACACTGGATTTAGAAAACCAGGAATAGAAAATACCTCTTTAAAATTTTGATTACATATTGAAATAATGGCATTTTAGATATAATGTGCTGAATAAAATATATTGTTTAAATTCATTGCACCTGTTTTCCTTTTTACTTTTTTAATAGGGCTACTAGAAAATGTTAACTAACATATGTATCTCATATTTTTGTTGGTCCGGGACATAAGATGTTAAGGCAAGAGGTCCCTCCTGATGGAAAGGCATGCAGTTCACACTCTTCTATACTTCCTCATGAAGTGAGGGAAGTGGGGAAGGGGGTGTGGTAGGGCAGCGTTAGGTCTGCACACATAGAAGAGGAAGTTAGAGAAATAGAGAACTCTGGTAATAATTACAGTAGAATCTCAATAGTTGACCACTTTCATAAATTGAGCTAATTTTCATAGACCAGGCAAGCCCCACATGTATGTATCAGAACAGTAGGCCTAGTTCCTTATGTTGACAGACTCCATATGTTAACCAGTTTGTTACTGTCCCTTGGGTGGTCAACTTATAGAAGTTCTACTATATATGATTATGGTGACTAAAATTATAAGAGAGCCAAAACAATAAAATGCTCTTAAATTTTTTTAATTACTGGAATATTAAGAGAAATAAAAACATAACTAGATACTTGTTTATTAGTCTTCTTCACTATCAAATCATTATTACATCTAATTAATCCTGAGGCTTCCATGATGTAACCTGGGAATAGCAACTTGTTCACAGCTTCTTCTTGGCTACAAGATTTCTAGCCATGCTTGTTCAAAATCAAAAAACTTCTGGTAGAATTTTTGTTCACCCAAATCTTCACTCTAGCATGAAACCCAGTACTCTTTACTAATATTATATTATAAAGATTTACTATTTCTTTTACAATAAAATCCAGATCTCTTACCATAAATTTTTTTTTAGCCACTGCCTAACTCTACCTCCTCATCACCCACCACTTATTCATTACACAACTGACAAACTGCAATGAATGGTGTAATCATTCCCATACAGAAACTTGGCTCTTCCTTTTTCCACTACCTGGAGTACTCATCTCTCAAATCTTTGTATAGTTTCCTCTTTTCTTTAAAGAGGGTTTGTTTAATCACTCTTTCTGATATTGCCTCCCACATCACTCTCTTATTCCTCTATTTTATGTTCTTCGTAACAGTTATCACTGCCTTATTTTTTACTAATTTATTACTAGTCTTCCTACCCTTTCCCCACATTTAAGTTTCAGAAGAGTAGAAACTTATTCAGTTACATCTTTATTGCTGAGTCATCAAACACAGTTATATTGATTGTGCACTGCAAAATCACATCGTAGACTATGTGTATACATACATGGTGCCCTTTAGATGCCTAGCACATATAGTATTCAATAAACATCCAATAAATGAATAAAAAGCTGCCTTGCTCTTCAAGTTTTCCTTCATCTCTTTTTGTTTGTGATCCAAGAGAATGAGATTTGAAATACTGATAAAGAAAAAATGAATTCTAGTCTAAGTAAAATCCCTTCCAAGTATTTTTCTTTTTCTTTTTTCTTTTTTAATATATTATTATTATTATTATTATTTGAGACAGAGCCTCAAGCTATCCCCCTGGGTAGAGTGCCATGACATCATAGCTCACAGCAACCTCCAACTTCTGGGCTCAAGTGAGTCTCCTGTCTCAGCCTCCCGAGCAGCTGGGACCACAGGTGCCTGCCACAACGCCTGGCTATTTTTTGGTTGCAGCCGTCATTGTTTGGCAGGCCCAGGCTGGATTCGAACCCGCCACCTTGGGTGTATGTGGCTGGCGCCTTAGCCACTTGAGCCATAGGCTCCAAGCCCCAAGTATTTTTCAAATCAACAAATCAACAAATTCCTTGGCTCGGCGCCTGTGGCTCAATCAGCTAAGGCGCCAGCCACGTACACCTAAGGTGGCGGGTTCGAATCCCCAGCCCGGGCCTGCCAAACAACAATGATGGCTGCAACCAAAAAATGTCCAGGTGTTGTGGTGGGCACCTGTGGTCCCAGCTACTTGGGAGGCGGAGGCAGGAGACTCGCTTGAGCCCAGGAGTTGGAGGTTGCTGTGAGCTATGATGCCATGGCACTCTACCCAGGGGGACAACTTGAGGCTCCGTCTAAAAAAAAAAAAAAACAAAAACCAAATTCCTTGGCATCTGTGCTCTAAGTTTGAGCCTCTTAATTCTAGCTTGCAAAAACTCTCTAGACTTCACTGCCAACCTGATCCAAGACATATATGCTTCTTATTTTATTATCAAAAATGCCATCTTTTCATAATTGCTCTCATTTACTAAGAGCTGAAAGATCTTGGCAAGTTTGAACTCATGGTACTCATTATTGCTATCATCCATTTGGGAATTTTTTAATGATTTGCCATATGGAGTTTCTCCTACTTTGCTATTTGTTACTAACACTTGTATTTGCATTTATAGTGTGCCACTGCCTGCCCTTCACTTACGTGTTGTTAAGGAGACAGACTGATTCTTCTACTTTCAATTCTCCAAAGGCAACTAGTCAAGTACTATGCCTATGACATGCTTCCCCAGATATTTGCGTGGCTCACTTCTCTTGCCCTTTCATTGAGAGTTCCACTTAAACGTTATCTCCTCCAGAACACCTTCTCTCACCTCTCTATCTAAAATAGCACTCATTTCCCTTTCCTCCTCCTTCTAACCTGCTCTTTCCTTTATAACGCGTATCACCACCACAAACACATTTATGTGATGGTTTATTCATTGTATTTATCCTCTCCCCCTGGTCTGATGTTAAGTTTCAGGAGAACAGGGATTTGTCATTTGGTTCACTCTTTTAGAAACTCCATCCTTCCAGAAACAAAACAGCCTTCTTGCTCTTCCTAAAACATGCAAAGTTCCTCCCCACTTTAGCATTTACCCTTGTTTGCCCTCTGTTTGAGAAACTGTCCCCCAGACATTCACATGGCTCACTCCTCATTTCATGCATCTCTCTCTCTCTTCAAATGCTCTCTCCAAAGACAGGCTGAAATGGTTCCTCAGTTAAGTATTTGTTAGGTGTTCAATAAATGTTAAGTAAATAAGTGAATAGCTACAAGAAATAGCTTGAAATTTCTAGAATCAAAAGTATAGTGTATATTTATCATAGATATTTATGGATTCTCAAGATGAATGTCCATTAGAGATTTATTTTACTTTGAAGTACAAAGCAGTTAGAATAAACTTCCATTTGTCTATAATTAAAACAAAAGTATAGAAAAATGATGCCTATCATCATAACCTTTGGTGCCAGGCTAGTTCATAGACAAACTGGGTGGCAAAGGAGTTTGCCTTCATCCTTCTTCCATCTGCTCTCCAAAATATCTGTATCCTCCTGCCTTCTGCTCACCCTATTTCCCTTCAAGCCCTTCTCCATCACTGATCAACTGATTCTCTTTTTACAAGTATAGGCTGTAGTGAGTATCTAACAACTAACCATTACCTATTAATGACCAAGAAATTAGTCTTTCTGATCCTTCTCCTCCCATATAAGCATTTAACTGTTTTTATTGGAGGATGCTATAGTTATTTAAAAGATGTGATTTTAAATGCAATTACTAACTTTGAGGGAAAATGTATTAATTCAAGAAAAATGTATTGCTGGGGCCAACTTAGTGTTAGCCAACTAGCTAGTCTAACAACCTCTAAGATTCATAAATTGAATGAGCAAAGGGCTAGGTTTGTTTGTCAATTTAAGTAATACCTGCCAATTGATAGAGATTAAACATTTTTTTTGTCGTTTTGTTTTTCGTTGTTGCTCATTCATAAATTGAATAAGCAAAGGATTAGGGTTGTTTGTCAATTTAAGTAATACCTATCAATTGATTGAGATCAAACTTTTTTTGTTGTTTTCCCTATAACAAATAAAATATAAACAAAAATAGTAACTGGGTACTGTTTTAAATATCAATCTATTTCCAGATATTTTATCTCTTTTGATCCTCCTGACCTGTTTTAGAGGTAAGGCAGGTATTATTATACCCAGAGGGACTTAAGTTTCAGGACCTCTGATTTGCATGAAGTTTGTTGGGAGAGATCTAACCATGTAATTCTGTATTATTTTTCTTAACATGATTTCTATGTAATTGGCATTTTTTAGAAATTCTGCCCTGACTACCTATTTCTTTTTTTTTTTTTTTTTTTTGAGACGGAGCCTCAAGCTATCCCCCTGGGCAGAGTGCCATGGCATCACAGCTCATAGCAACCTCCAAACTCCTGGGCTCAAGCGAGTCTCCTGCCTCCGCCTCCCAAGTAGCTGGGACCACAGGCGCCCACCACAACGCCCGGCAATTTTTTGGTTGCAGCCATCATTGTTGTTTGGCGGGCCCGGGCTGGGGATTCGAACCGGCCACCTTAGGTGTACGTGGCTGGCACCTTAGCCAATTGAGCCATAGGCGCCGAGCCACCTATTTCAAACTACATGATAGTCCAAGACACCCTGAAGCATGAAGACCTACTGGGTGAAGTGGATACAGGAAATGCTTTTA
>CAUYQV010124315.1:0-23341 GCA_963574575.1 Galagoides demidoff
ACTGAGAAAATGACATGAAGGCTGTGTTGATCAGTTTGATGGAAGTATTTCAGATTGCATGTGAAAACCCCACACTGTACCCCAGAAGTGTATTAATGTACATAGTTATCATTCAATAAAAAAATTAAAAAAAAAAGAAAATACTGATTGATACAATTAGATTAATATCTACCATATTTGTCACTATGTCCTATTTAGTGATTTATTCTTTGTTCCTATCTTTGTTTTCCACTTTTTTCTGGTTTTGAATTGAGCATTTTTAGTTTCATTTTCTCTCTCTGCTTTACATGTCAGTTACTTTTTGAAACTTCTTTTGATGGTTTCCCTGATGTTTGGATTATACATTTACAAGTAATTTAAGTCTTCAAATAACACTGCACCACTCATGGTCAGAGTATTTTTAAAATAATCTTTTATAGTAAGATTAATTTACCCTTATTTCCTCCTCCCACCCTTGTAACAGTAATGGTCATTTGTTTCACTTATATATAAGTATATAAGCATATTTAAGTATATATATTATATATATACATACTATATACAAAAGTATCCATAATAAATATATTGCTGGTATTATCATTTTGCACAAAGTGTCATCTATAAGAATGATTAAAAGAAAAATCTTAAAAATAGGGTTTATTTATTTTTTGTTAAACAGGGCTTCACTCTGTTACCCAGGCTGGAATGTACTGCTATGATCTCATCTCACTGTATCCTCAAACTCTTGGGTTCAACTGATCTTTCAGCCTCAACCTCTTGAACAGCTAGAACTATGGGTGCGCTGCACCACATTTGGCTAATTTTAGAATTATTTTGTAGAAATGGAGTCTTGCTATGTTGCTCAGGCTGATATCAAATTCCTGGCCTCCAGTGGTCCTCCCATTTCATCTTCCCAAAGCAGTAGGATTATGGGTATGAGCCATAGTATCCAGCCTGTTTTTATTTTATTTTCATTTATTTCTATTTTGATGATCTTCCTTTCTTTATATGACTCTATTTCTGACCTATATTATTATCCTCCTTGCTAAAGAACTTTTCCTACAAGACAAGTCTACAAGGCAAAAAATTATCTTAATTTTTTTTTTTTTTTTGTCTGCGAAAGCCTTTATTTCTCCTGCACTTTTGAAGGGTAATTTTGCAGGGCACAAAATTCTAGACTGGTGAGTTTTCTCTCTCACCACTTTTTTTTTTTATTTTTTTCTTTTATTAAATCATGACTGTGTACATTAATGCATTTATGAGGTACAATGTGCTGAATTGATAAACAGTGTGGAATGCTTACATCAAACTGATTAACGTAACCATCACCTCACTTGCTTATTTGTTGTGGTAAGACATTTATATTCTACTCTTAATGGTACATTTTGAAATGTACCATTGTATTAAGCATCTTACCACTTTAAATAATTCACTCTCTTCTTATTTGTATGGTTTCTGAGAAGTCAAATGTGATTCTTATATTTACTTATCTAAAAGTAAGGGTTTCCCCCTATTCCCTAACTTCTTTGGGGATTTTTCTTTATCTATACTTTGAAAATTATAGTTTTATTTATAGTTGAATTTGTAATTTATAGTTTTAGTTTAATTTATAAAATTATCTATAGTTTTATTATCTATAAAACTTATCTATAGTTTTATTTTTTAAATAGTTTTATTTATAGTTTAATTTATAATTTTAGTTTAATTTATAAAATTATAGTCTTATCTATAGTTTTATTTTTTTAATTTTGTTTGGCATTCTTTGAGCTTCCTGGATCTGTGGGTTGGTGTCTGTCATGAATTTGTAGGGAAATTCTCAGTTGTTCTTCTCTCAAATATTTCTTATCCTTTCTCTTTCTTCTCCTCCCAGTACATCCATTGCATATAAGTTAAACTTTTTGTAATTGTCCCACAGTCCTTATATATTCTCTTGTGTTTTTTTCCCCAGTCCTTATTCTCTCTGCTTTTAAGTATCAAAAGTTTCTATTAACATGCCTCAATTTCAATAATTATTTTCTCAGCCATGTTCAGTCTGCTAATAAGCCCAGTGAAATACATTCTTCAGTTCTGTTACAGTGTTTTGGATCTCTGGCATTTCTTTTTTGGTTCTTTCTTAGGATTTCCATTTATTGGCTTATGATCCCCATTTTTTCTTGCATGCTATCTGTTTTATCCATTATAGCCGATAGCATATTAATTATAAGTGTGTTTTATTTTATTTTATAATTTTTTGAGACAGTCTTACTTTGTTGCCCTGGGTAGAGCACCACAGCAACCCCAAACTCTTAGGTTCAAGAGATTCTTTTGCCTCAGGCCTCTCCCAAGTAGCTGGGACTAGAGGTATGTACCACCATTCCCAGCTAATTACAGATGTTTTTAATTACTCATCTGATAATTCCAAATCTTTGCCATATCTGAGTCTGGGTCCTTGCTTGGTCTCATCAAACTGTGATTTTTGCTTTCTAGTATTCCTTATAATTTGAACCCTCTACCTTTGGTGTATGTGGCTGGCACGTAACCACCGTGGTACGGGTGCTGAGCCAATTTCTTATAGTCTTAATACAAGGGCTGAAGGCCTTAAACATGGAAACATCTTCCAGTTAAAAAGTTACTCTGACGTGGTCCTGCCTCTATTATTTAGAACAGGTAAAGGTATCTAGTCCATCTCTTTAATTTCAGAGATGAGAAAAGAGAAATATAAACAGTTTAATTTATTTGTTTTCTTCTCTAATCCTGTGGATTCCACATATCAAAAGATCTTACTACCTAAAAAATATATATTTATAAGTTGATGATTTATCCCCATTGTCTCTCTTAAGAAAAAAAAAACTAAGACATTTGTAACTTCTCATCAGAGATTTTGATCAGCATGAACCAGACATTTTCTCTATACTGAGTTGACCTAATTGGAGCCAAAAGAAGAAACCATGAAGTGTTATTACAGATCAATATCAAGCTTCCCTCAGGCTTTTGAAATAGGTAAAAATCTTGATAATTGTTAATATAGTCCTTTGCCTGAGATTCACTGGATTAGGTCATAGGAAAATAAATGTACACATTTTTATATATGTACTTATATATATAGTATATTTATATATATTTATATCTGCTTATATAAATCTCCCAACCCCTCCTTTATTAACCTTGTCATTCCTCTAAGAATGACAGCGTGTATGCATATGTATGTATATATGCTTCTATCTAAATATACATGTAAGCATTATATATCAGCATATATTATATGATGCTTACATGTATATTTAGATAGAAGCATATATATACATACATACACATACACACTGTCATTGATGGAGGAAGAAAGAGAAGTCTAGATGATAATAGACAGAAAGGAAACTAGAGAAGATAAGAGAAGGGAGAGGGGAGAAAAGGAAGGCAGGACGCTCCCCAAATTAAAGAGAATGGCTTGGCACCTGTGGCTCAATCGGCTAAGGCGCCAGCCACGTACACCCAAGGTGGCGGGTTCGAATCCCCAGCCCGCGCCCGCCAAACAACAATGATGACTGCAACCAAAGAATGGCCGGGCGTTGTGGCGGGCGCCTGTGGTCCCAGCTACTTGGGAGGTGGAGGCAGGAGACTCGCTTGAGCCCAGGAGTTGGAGGTTGCTGTGAGCTGTGATGCCATGGCACTCTACCTGGGGGATAGCTTGAGGCTCTGTCTCAGAAAAAAAAAAGTTTGAAAACATGAACCCCAACACAGGAAGGTTTTCATTACTAGAGAAAGATGTTCAAGGTGCATTATCTGCTTATAAGCAAATCTTTGATCAAAGACAGAAACCAACCAAGCAAATCACCAAGACATATTCTGGAAAGAGTGACACCTCTGGAGAAGAGCCTTGGGCTTGGAGCCATTGTCAGAGATGACAGCCCCATGAGTGTTTTTACCCCTGATGACCTTCCGGTGGGTCAAGATGTGGAGGTGGACGGTCGTGACAATGATGATCTTGACTCTGTGCAGCTCTAGGCTAATGTGTGTGCGTGTGTCTTGGTATTGGACAAAAAAGTTTAAAAAGTAAAAAAACCCCAATTTCAATAGAAACAAGCTTATAGAATAAAGATATAGAAAATATTTTTGTACAGCTGCACAATGTATTTGTGTTTTAAGTGTTATTACAAAAGAGTTGAAAAGTTAAACAAAAGTGAAAAGTTTATAAAGTAAGAAAGTTACAGTCAACTAAGATTAGTTGTTACTGAAGAAAGAAAAAAAATTGTATAAATTTAGGGTAGCGTAAGAAGACAGTGTTCATAAAGTCTGCAGCAGCGTGCAGTGATGTCCCGGGCCTTCCCATTCACCCCCAATTCCCTCACTGACTCGCCCAGAGCACCCTCCAGTCTCGCAGGCTCCACTCATCATCGTAAGGTCCCTGTATGGGTGTGCCACGTATTATCTTTTCCCTATATTTTTGCTCTATTTTTGTTATATTTAGATATGTTTATTTTTTATTTGATTTATTTTTTGAGACAGAGTCTCACTTTGTGCCCCGGGTAGAGTACCGTGGCTTCATTTTAGCTCACAGCAACCTCAAACTCTTGGGCTTGAGCAACGCTCTTGCTCAGCCTTCTGAGTAGCTGGGACTACAGGTGTGCACCACCATGCCCAGCTAGTTTTTCTATTTTTATTAGAGGCAGGCTCTCACTCTTGCTCAGGCCAGTCTTGAACTCCTGAGCTCAAGCAATCCACCCACCTTGGCCTCCCAGAGAGCTGGGATGACAGGCGTGAGCCACCGAGCCCAGCCTGTGTTTAGATATGTTTAAATACACAAATACTGACCGTGTGTTACAGTTGCTCACAATATTCAGTACAGTAACAGGCTGTACAGTTTGCAGCCTAGGTGTGTGACACTCTGATGTCTGCACAACAGTGAAATTACCTATGATGCGTTTCTCAGAACATCACGTCCTCCTTGTGAAGGGACACATCACTGCACTGCAGAAAGGACCCTTGTTCACAGGACGAGAGCTGGGACAAGAAGGCAGAGTGTCACCTTGTTTGACTTTAGCTGGAAACGTGTATAATGGCCACAGGTTTTTTCATGTCTCCATACACATCTGTGAATGGGGAAAAAACCCCACATTTTTGATGTTGAATTTGACAAATAGGTGAGTTTGCAAATATGGAACCCACAAATAATAAGTTTCAACGGTGTATCTTCCGCAGCCCACTAGTCCATTAGTCTTTCCTCCAGGCCACTGTCATCTTGCACTTGTGGAAGGGTGTCCTCCTGACTTGTCTCCCACTCCCATCTCATCATCAGTCCCCAACCCCCACTTTCCATGGGGGGAAAGTCACTCACTTTCCCCTTAGTGGTCAGAGTCACCTTTCTAAAATATTCAACTTTTCGTAGAATGGTTTTTCGTTCTACTCAGGACCAAGTTTGAACTGCTCATTGCAGCCCTATAATCAAGCCCTTCTCGGCCTGTCTCTAGGGATCTCGCAGGCGCAATCCTGCAGCCTGGCCCCTCGCACCTTCCAGCCATGCTGGCTCACCCTTCCTCCAGCACAGCAGCCCAACCCCTGCCCCTCACCTCCTGCCAGGCTTTGCTTCAGTGGTCCCATCTCCTCATCCTTCAGGCTTCAGGTTGAAATGCACCTCCTCAGGCCAGGCCCCACCTGCCCACAGTCATTTCTCTACCAGGGCCACCTGCTGAGCTGCTTTTCAAGTTCTTATGGATTGTAATGCATAAGAAAGTAAACATTACTTTACTGTGTTATCTGATGGGTGTTGCCATCTGTCTGCAACCTCCTCCAGAGCAAGCTGGTGTTAGGATGCTGGATGTATCCAGTAGGTCTCTAGCTCTGGGACAAGGTACCTACTGGTGCTTCTATACAGGCTTATTCACTGAGTGCACGAGTGACACATGGTAGAGTTAACTCCTCCAGCAGGTTGGAAGCAGGGGTCTGTGTGCATGGCCTGGGTCAACAGGGCCAGAGCTCATCTGCCCTCATATCATTGCCTGTGCATTCCACAGGCTTCACATCAGCCTTCCGCGGGCCCCTGGGAGGCATGTCCCTGATCAGAAGTGCTTGACATCCAGATACTGCTTCGATATCTGAGGCCTCTGGAGCTATAGTGTCTCAGGGACTTGTCCAGAAGCCAACCACCTCCCTGTGGGAAAATGCAACATTCTTAAATTTAGAAACCAAAGGGCCTTGTGACCTTAAGTATAGCATATCCTTACAATTTTGAAATCCCAGAAACTCCTGGCCTCCACCCAGGGAACGGACTACCATTCCTGCCCTCTGAAACCCTCTTTTTAGATAAGCACCATATTTTCATAATTGTGAAGTATCAGGGTACATAGTCCACCCAAAGATCTGACCACACTTCCAAGGCCCACTTTTGGGTAAACACCACATCCTTCTGTTTATGAGGCCACAGAGCCTCAAGGACCCCACCCATAAAGATGGTCTCCTTGCTGGCCTAAGCTGCACTTTGGGTAAACACCACAGGCCTGGAATGATGAAGTTCATGTAGCAGCACAAAGAGATGGTTGGGTATTATATGGAATTTGAAATAAAAACACAAAAGAAAACAGAATATCCCCAATGCCTTTGCTCTGTGTCTGTAATTACAGGAAGACTCGGCCTCTGCCCGGCCAAGTATGCAGAAATAAAATCAGTCCCAGAGGCGTGATGGGCGATGTTTCATTTCTACCTCCTAAACTTTCTGTAATCTTGGTGCCCTTATGATAAAAACTGTGATAACAAAGCACAAAAAAAAGCTTTGTTTCCTCTGCGGAGTGAAGGAGATGATTTATCAGTGTTTAATAGCTAAGCTGCCTCTTTGCCCCAGGTCTGCTGAACCTTTTGGAAAATCACTGAGATTTATCATCATGACCAAACTTTGTGTCCCGGGTCCCAATGTGATGCATGTTTATCCTGAAGGCGAGAGTAGGTGCTTGGGTCAGGGAGGTGACTGTGTCTTCGAAGAGTGCTCTACTTACACCATTGTGATCCATTTCTGCAGGTGATGACACCAGCCCAGGATGAGAATACTGCCTGTTCTCTGGGGATGGCTGTCACCCCAGCAGCAACTGGAGGCGGGGAGGAGGCTGGGCCCCAGGAGTATATGAGGGTGTTCTCTCAGGGCCCAAGGATCTAAGAGGGCTGAGCGTGGGCCCAGGGAGGGAGGCCCTAGAGAAGTGGCTCTGAACTGGAGTGATTTTGCCTCCCCCCATGGGGACTTTCAGTAATATCTGGAGACATTTTTAGCCGTCACAACTAGGGAAGAGGTAATGTTGGCATCTACCGGGCAGAGGTCACAGGTGCTGCTCAATATTCTTCAATGCACTGGACAGCCTCTTCACAGCAAAGAACCATCCTGCTCACAGTGTTCAGAGTACCAAGGCTGAGGAATCCCACCCTAGAGGAAGGGGACGGGGGGGTTTTGTCTCAGGGGTTAGGCCCCGATAAGGAAGTGGCTCAGCCCAGGAGAGGTGCTGTTGGTGACAGCTGACACTGAGCAGGGAGACGGCTGGAGAGGCCTCTTCAGAGCTGGTGCTATTTAAGGCTGCAGGAGCCGACGCTGGTTACTTTCCAGTGACTTCCTCACCCTACCCCTACCCCATCCCACCAAAGGAACCCCGTAGCAGCCTCTGAGCATGCCCTGGGATTTCGTCCTCTGCGTTTTTGCCTGTTCCTCTGCCTTTCCATTCTCCCAGTTTTACCTGTTACAATCAAACCCATCCTTCACTGGCCTAAATGCCACTTCCTCCATAAAGTCTGCAAGGAGGGGTCCCTGCAGCAACACCAGCAACTCCCTTCCTACACTGGGCTGAGGCAGGGAATCACCTCCAGACAGAGGGTGAGGTGCAGGGGGAAGGTACCAAGGTTAAATGCACAGACTTTGACTTCAGATGCAATTGCACTGCTGTCCTGTTTTTGCTATTTATTACTTAATTGATCTTTGACAAGTTACTTTAACCTTGCTGAACTCGTTGTCCATATATCCGAAATGGGGCTCAGTCAAGGGTTGTTGGGAAGATTCAAAGCATTAACGTGCTTTTGCGAAGCTTAGCACGCAGAAGGCTAGAGAAGCCATCTGAGCCAACCTGTCCCATGCACTTACTAATGGCGGGGCCCTGCCTTTGTAGCTTTGTCTTTTTTAGGGTACCAACACTGTCCCCACTTTTCAGAGGAGGAACTGAGGACCAGAGGGGATGAGTGACCCACCCTCTGCACTAAATGAGGCATGGATTCTTCCCTTTCCTGGGCTGCCCTGGTGTCTTTGGGACATGCTCTCTGCTGATCCACGCTGCTACTTTCTAAGGACCTGCTGCATACCTGGCCTCTCTTACATACTTCACAGTAGACGGTTGCATGCCATTCTGCCAGTAGACCTGTGAGGTCAGTACAACCACTATAGCCATTGTATAGATATAGGATCAAAGCTCTGAGAGGCTACCCAACATACTCAAGGTCACACAGCACATAAAAGGAAGGCCAGGTTCAAGCCCAGGTCTGTTGACTCTAAGCTAACAGTACTATGTTTTACTGATAAATAACTGAATAACTATTATAAGTGAAAACAATAACAGTAGCTGCCCTTAGCGTGTACTGTGCTCTAGGCACTGTGCTAAGTACTCTACAGGTATTAACTTACAAGTTCCATTGCTGTTACCAACGTACAGGCCAGGACGCTGGGGCTGCTGGGGAGAATGACTTTCCTGAGGTTTCTACCCTCTTTGACTCTTACACCCCACAGTCTGCTGACTTCCAGGAGCTCCCCATCCCATGTCAAGAACTCTGTGCCTGTAGCCAGTTCCCCCCACCCCTGAAGTCCTTAATAAATTACTCTGGCCACCCCGTTGCGCCCCACACTCACCCCCACAGGCTGAGCTCAGCTGGTCTCTAATGAGCTTCTCTAGGAGACAAAGGCAGCTGGAGCTCCTTGTTCAGGGCCCTGCTATTGAGACAAAGACATGAATTGATGCGTTCTCTGTTCTTTTGTGCTAAATAATTGGCTTCAATTAAGTGGGCTGGCTGGTGTGAGGCACTTGGAGGAACAGGAACGTGGAACTTATAAAGATGGAGGTCTGAGGGTGGGGAGCCAGGAGGAGGGGGCTCCAAGGGGCCCCGGGAGATCCAGCCTCCCCTCTGCCACTCTCAGCAAGGGTCTTGACCTCTCTTGGGTCAGTTTCCTCCTCTGTGGAAGGAGGAGATGGAGAGGAAGCTCAGTCTGGGTTGTTCAAATTGTACTTGGCAAAGCCCTGGGGGCCCACAGGGATCTGAGTGGAGCAGGACTCCAGAAAGCCCCTGACCAAAGCCAACTTCTTCCCTCTACCCGCTTCACATGGTGGGCTGTTACCACGCACTTTTTGTCTAAGAGCCCTGGACAAAAGAAAGAAAAAAGAGCTGGAAAAAATGAGACAGTTGATAGACAGGGCCCGTCCCCACTCTAGTACCTTCCAAATCTTGCCTTGATGTTTTGGGGTCTTATAGCAGAGGAATGGCCCTTCTGTCATGGAGGGAGGCTTGGTCAGGTGGGCCTGACCTGCTGTGGCCATGCTCTGTGACCTTGAGCCACGTCTGTGTCTCTGAGCCCTGTGGTAAGAAAGGAAATGATGGTGCTGGCAGCAGTGACAATGACATAACGGCCAACTTCTACCGCACGGTGCCCACAGGCCCCGACTGGACCCTGAGGTCTCTCACTGAAGCCCAGACCTGTGAGGCAGGGGCTGCACTGTCCTCATTCACTCCATGATTCACTAACAGGTTTTTCCTGAACACCAAGTATGTTCTAGGTGTGATGACTAAAAACACAACACACAGCCACCCCTGCACTCACAGAGCTTACAGTCTAGGCGGAAACCAGCGATAGAAATGACAGCAGAGTAACACAGAGGAAGACCCAGCTGGGAAGCGTGGGGTGGGGTGTGCAATTTAACACCACACGGTCAGGACGTGTGACACTAGCACAGGGCTGAAGGAGGCAGCAGAGCCTGGTGGGCACTGAGCAAGGTGCCCCTGCCAGGCTTTCCTGTGGGGTGCGCCCTGTAAGGGGGTCTGAGGAACTGCCAGGGGATCATGTGACCATAGTGAAGGAACAGAGTGGCGGGAGAGGGTTAGGGGTGCATCAGAGGTCCCAGGGCCTGAACATGGAAGGCCCCATGGTTCAGGCAGGACCTGGGCTTTTGCCCTGAGTTGATGGAGCACCCAGGGGTGGGGTCATAGGGGCAGAAATGTAGTGTTCACTCCGGAAGGAGGGGAGGGAACAAGCTGTTTGCAGATCAGGGATGCATCCCAAAGGTCCATGGTGGGCCTGATCTGCTGTGGCCATGCTCTGTGACCTTGAGCTAGGCCTTGTGTCTCTGGGCCCGCCTATGAAAAAGTAAATGATGATGATGCAGCTATGACAATGGCAGCTGTGTTCAGGGCCCTTGAACAAAAAGTGGACGGTAAACAGCCTACTATGTACAATAGGCAGAGAGGAAAGGAGCTGTGAGGATCTGTCTGGGGTCTGGCTCCACTCCAGACCTTTGGGTCTCTAGGGCTTTGCCAGGCATTCTACTGTGATGTGCGGGCCACTGGGGGAGAAAGTAGTCAAGGGTCTCTCCAAGGGCTGGGCTGAGCCATTGTAAGGGGGGATTTCCCATTTGCTGAGATGAGGAGATACTGAGATGTGGCTGTGGCGGTGTCAGACTTTACACTCCATTCATCCTAGACATGGACGTGTTGATATGCAGTTGGGTACAAGCCTGGGGTCCGGGGGCAAGTCTGGGCTGGCACCTGCCTCTGTATGAGTGGTGTTGGCATCTGTGACCCCTGAGGAGGCGAGTGTAGACAGAAGAGAAGCAGCAGAGCCTGGGCCCTTGCTTCAGAAGCTGGCAAGTGGGGACGAGCCCACAGAGGATGAGAAAGGCCAGGGAGGAAGCAGGAGGAAGGCCCAGGGAGGAGGCCCCATGCAGAGGGTTCGCCAAGGCCATGGGAGTGACCAGCTAGTGATGGAATACCAGGAAGGTGAGGCCTAAGAGATGACATTGGACATAGCAGCATAGGACATCCATGACTCTGACCAGACCTGGCTGAAGTAGGCTGGAGAGGCAGAAGAGGCCTTGGGGCAACCTGCTTCACGCACAACCACCAGCTTTCTGAGGCGCTTCATGGTGGAGTGAGATGGAGAAAGCAGGTGTGCAGGGAGACACCTGAGGAGGCGCTGGGGTTAAGGTGGGAGGAATCAGAGATGATCTAGGAAGGAGGAAAAACTTGATGGTGCAGGCGGAGAGAGGGAAGAGTTGCTGGAGCAATGTCTTTAAGTGGGTAAGGGGCTGGGTGGAGGGGTAAGCTTCCATGGGAGGGCCAGCCTAAACGAGGCTGGACTGGAAGAAACTGAGGCTCAGAGAGGTGAAGTGACTTGCCCGAGGTTGCACAGGTAAGCAGGGGGCAGAACAGGGATTGAACTGAGCAGTCTGATGCCAGAGCCAAATTCTGACCCCTCCAGATGCTAAGGCCTTGCCTACTTGGTTCAGGATGAGCCCTGGGGCTAAGTCAGGATAGCAGTAGAAGCCCCAGGGTTCCCCATATCCCAGGTGGGGAGTGGCTTAGCAGTGGGGCCACATTGCCTGTGGAAGCTGGGACTGGGGTGGGGTCTCTCACACCTGGTGTAGCCCTCCTCTCTGCTGATTGGACCCCCTTCAGCCTGCTGCTATCAACATAGGTAAGAGGAGCCTGCAGTTCTTGAGCTGGTGGGGCCCCAAGGCCTCCAGAGAGAAACCACCCAAGGGAACAATTTTTTTTTTTTTGAGACGGAGCCTCAAGCTATCCCCCTGGGTAGAGTGCCATGGCATCACAGCTCATAGCAACCTCCAACTCCTGGGTTCAAGCGAGTCTCCTGCCTCAGCCTCCCAAGTAGCTGGGACCATAGGCGCCCGCCACAACACCCGGCCATTTTTTTGGTTGCAGCCATCATTGTTGTTTTGGCGGCCCGGGCTGGGGATACGAACCTGCCACCTTAGGTGTACGTGGCTGGCGCCTTAGCCAATTGAGCCACAGGCGCCGAGCCCCAACGGGACATTTGAATGTGTCCATCTGAGACACTCAAACTGAGCATTTCGAGCTTGAATGCCAGGACATGTCTGGGTCATGTTGGGGACACAGAAGTGAGCGACCCTGGTCCTGTCCTCAGTCTTCCCGAGGCTTGTGCTTGAAGAAAGGAGGGCATGAGTTCCAATGAGATCCACGAGGGTTTCCTGCAAAGCTGGTGAGCACGGGCCAGCGACACACACAGCACCTCCGGCTCCCAGCCTGGGGGAAGGTTCATAGGGCATTGGACTTTGTGTCTGTGTATCTGGGATATACATCTGGTGTATATGTGTCTGTGAGCTTGCATTAGTGCCATTTGAATACATGTGTGTGTATTCGTATGTACCTCACAGCAATGACGCTAAGGAACAAAGAGTGAAATGCCAGTGGCCTATAGGAACTAGTATTTATTTTTCTCGCTTCCAGATCTGGGGTTCAGCTGACCTCTGCTTGGGTGGGTCAGGCATGGCTACGGGGCTGGGATAGGCTTCAGGTCAGATCCAATGGTTCCTTTGTTTTACTTGGACCAGTTGCTGTGTGCGGTACACTCTTCACAGGGCAGATGGCAGAAGTGCAAGGGGCCAAGCCAAATTATGTAAGGACATTTGAAACCTCACATCACCTCTGCTAACATTCTGTTGGCCCAAACAAGGCCCTCGGCCAGGCCCAGCATGGCAAAGGGTGTGGATGTGTAATTCTATTACGGAGAGGCCACGAAGGGCTGAGAACAACAATCCAGCCTTCCGTGGTGGGGGGTGGCATGTTCCATTATACTGGGGTGGTGTGGCATGGGGTTGGGTCATTCTTAGCCCTGCCATCTGTCTCATTTATAGCAGCAAGGATATGTTGTCTCACTTCAGGGAACTCCCCAAAGCCACCAAACCTTCCCCAGCTCCACTGCTTCTCTGGGTTTGGGGAGTGATACATTTAGATTCCAATTTCTAAACTTTCAAAGAAGTGAGGGAGTATTGTGGATGGCCCTCGGAACTGCAGAATCTCACAAGTATCCAAGGTATGGCACCTGGTGAACCAAACACTGCTGCCCTTCCTTCCCCGATGCCCAGCTTGGGGCCTGGCCTTGAACCTACTACTGCCCAGAAGGGGTTGGCATCCAGAGAGGCAGCACCGTCTCCAAGGAGTCCTTCTGAGAAGCCAGTCTTAGGGCCCGAAGCATCCTTTGGCCATGTTCTTCCTCCCCGGGGTTCCGCAGACAGCTCCCTGAACCGGCACTAAGTGTTTCATTTCCTTTCCCACAGTGTCAACACCTTGCAGATCTTTGGGGGAAGCTGCAGCATCACCTTGAATTGGGGCCCAGCCAAGAGCTCCTGGATTGGCACTTTTTTGCCCACCCCCTGGCTGTGCCTTCCCACTCCTGAGCGCTTCCTTGGCAGTTGGGACAGGAGCTGGCTGAGGGTGCAACGGATCCCAGCTCTGAGGAGGTGCTCTGTAGATGGGAGAGGAACAGGGGTCCAGGATGCTCTCTCGCTGCAGGGACAGGGACACCCTGTCTCTCCCAGGGGGGCAGGGAATAGATGGAGATGCTACCCATCCTTCCTTCTCTTTTTCTCCCTGGTGGACAACTGTTTGAGAGGATGGGCCTCCAGATGAGCTTGTCCTCCTCATTTGCAGGAGGTTGCCGCTCCCACCAAGATGCCCTCCTCCTCATGCCTGGCCCTCCCCAGCTAGAGAGGGCAGGAGCTGGCCAGGATGCCTACACCAATAGCTAATATTTACTGTAGAAGTAGGTTCTAGCTTCTGTCTAAAGATGAGGTGACATACTTAGAATGGAGTATTATCAGCTTGCAAAGGAAAGAAATGGTGGCACATGCCCATTCGTGGGTGAACCTCGAGACTGCGTTAGTCTCTGTGTGTGTGGTTGTTGCTACTTACAACAGAATACCTGAAATTAAGTCACTTATAAAGAAAAGGAATTTATTTTTTACCATTATGGATGCTGAGAAGCCCAAGGTTGAGAGGCCACATCTGGTGAGGGCTTTCTTGCTGGCGGGGACTGTGTAGAGTCCCGAGGTGGCACAGGGCTTCACATGGCAAGGGGGCTGAGTGCACCTGCTCGGGTCTCTATTCCTCTTCTAACAAAGCCGCCAGCCCCCTACCATTGCCTCTTTAACCTAGGAGTCCATTAAGCCAGAAGTGGATTAAGTCATTCTTGAGGGTGGACCTTCTAAAGGCCCCATCTCTCAACGCTGCCACACTGGGGAGTGAACTTCCAACTTAATGGAATTTGGGGGACACGTTCAAACCACAGCATGGACATTATGTTAAGTGAAATGAACAAGTTACCAAAGGCAAAGACTGCACGATTCCTCTTTAGATGAAGAATCTGAGTTCTTGGAGACAAAGTAGAATGGGGGTTGCCAGGGGCTAAGGGAGGGGGGCGGGGGAGTTAATGGGCACAGAGTTTCAGTTTTTCAAGATTAACAAGAGTTCTGGGGAGGCAGGTGGCTGCCCAACCACATGAATGCACTTAACGACTGAACTATACACTTAAAAATGGTCAATTTTTGTGTTAAGTGTATTTTACCACAATTAAAAAAAAGATAAAGTGAAACTCAGAGGACTTAGTTGCCCAAGATTACACAGCTACTAGGAAGTAGGGCCCGTAAGCAGGGTGACTCCCAGAGTTGACAAACTGTAACCCTACACTTGTCACATCAGCCACTGCTACAGAAAGCAGGAGAAAGACCCTGCAGGCGAACTAGGCCCAGGGCCAGCGCAGCACAGCACAGCAGGCCAGAGATGGAGCTCTGTGGGCCTCACACTGTTCCTCTAACACGAAGTCTCTCTGAATCAATGGCCCACCCAGGGGGTGGGGACTGTATAGACACTACAACCAGGAGCTGGAGATGAAGAGAGAACATGCTTATGAAGCTTCTGGCACAGCACTGGGCTCCATACAGAAGAAGTTAAGTACATGCACCATTCCTGCAGACTCAGCCCCCCTGCATGGGGCACTATAACAGTCAGTTAGTTATGCAACTATGAAGGAGGAAGCACTTTGACCACAGCCTCTTTGGATCCACCTTGAAGTAGGTGACGTCAGAGTGAAGGTACCATTTTAACAGGAGATTGGGAGATGGGGATGGCATTTCTGGTAGATGTCACAGCCTGAGTAACAATCTGGAAGTTGGGGTGGGGCTGTGGCTCCTAATCTGTTTTGAGAACTTACAACTAGACTCACGTGGCTGGAGTACAGAACTGAAGACAATCAGTTCTTTGTGTTGAAAATTAGAGAAACTCAGCTCAAAAGGGAATTTTTTGCTCATGTCATCAGAAGAGTCCAAGTCCAGGAGATAAGCTTCAGGTAGAGCTGGATCCAGGTGCTCCAACAAAGTCATTTAGAGTCATCATTCTTGTTCTGCTTTCTGTGGCACTAGCTTCACTATGATATAAAGTCTATCCACATCTCAGGGCTTCCTGATAACCTGCTACAACCTCAGCTGGGAAAGAACACATTACCCCCACTAATTTCAACCAAAGTCCTAAGATAGACTCTGATTGACTCAGCTTCCTTGCCAAGCCATCCCTGAACCAAGTCCTGTGCTCAGGGCCACAATCCAGGCTGGGGCTTCAGTCTACTCCTGGATCTAAGGGGTCGGGATCAGCCCTGCCTGGGCTGCATGGGCTAAGCCTAGAGTCAGGGTAGATCCTCAAACGAGAATCGGGATGATGTTTTCAGAAGTGGGGAAATGAATGATAAGCCAGCAGAAACACCAGATGTCCTCTCCAGGTAGCAAGAGAGAAGGTTGCAAAGAGAAGCCTTGCTCTAATTCACACCACTGTGCCCCCCACGCCCAGCTTCTCCCACCTTCCAGCTTCCCAGTCCTGTTCTACAAGATGTCCTTGTTCCCACCTCCTTGGTTTCTCTTTGCACACGTTCCCAACCTCCCTGGATGCTGGGTGTAATCTGGTCCCCATCGGAGGTGCCAGCAACACCTTCTGGCAACATAGCATCTGCCAGCTGCCTCCCCTCAATCCTGTCACGGCAACATTATTTGAGTTAATGGGAACTGGCGGCTGGAGGTGCGGTGTCTCAGGCTGACTGCTTCCTCCCTGCCTCCACCTCCTGCCTGTGAGAGCCCTGGCCATCTGGGGGAGCACACCACGTTCCTGCCCAAACTGACCTTAATCAAGTTTGCCCACACTGACCCAGAAGACACCTGCTGACTCTGTGGGTAGGTCAGAGCCAAGTGGAGAACAGACCCGCCCCCCACCCCTTAATTCTGTAATTTGTTCAAAATCAGATGATAATGCTAGTCTGGGGAGGCATAATTTGTGATCCGCCTGTCCCCCTGGGTTGAGTCCAAGCGGATGGCAATGTAGAGAAGTGAGCCTGTGTCTCCAGCCCCCTTCCCCGTTTCTGTCATCTTCCCTTTTTAGCTCCCGTTTCTGGTCTCAGTGGCCATCTGTTGCCACCTCTCTCCCTTCCCCTAGTCCCCAACAAACTTGGGCGATGTGCCATTTACTCACTCGATCACCCCGAGCATAACGACCATGCTCACACTGAGTGTGAGCCGCTGCAGACTGAAGACAGACACCGCGGACGGGCCCTGGCTGCCTGTGGTTGCCCCGAGATTGCAGCCTAGTGGGGGCAGTGGAGGCTGTCCCTCTCAGAAGGGTTTAGGGTCTCCATGAACAAGCCTCACAGTGAGGCAGAGCTGGGAGGAAAGACAGTATTATTTACGGGGGCAATCAAGTATCAGAGGGCAGTCGAGGGCTTCCTCTTGACCCTGGCCATGGGCTCTTGCACTGTCTGGCTGCAGAAGGCCAAGCCAGTGATCTGGTAATGGTGGTTTGCTCTTGGGAAGATTCGAAGTGACCACAGGAGTGCTTCAGAACTTTCTTTTTTGTTGTTGTTGTTGAGACAGAGTCTCATTATGTTGCCCTTGGTAGAGTGCTGTGGCATCATAGCTCACATTAGCCTCAAACTCTTGGCCTTAAGCAATTCTCATGCCTCAGCCTCTGAGTGGCTGGGACTACAGGGGCCCGCCACAACGCCCAGGTATTTTTTTGGTAGCAGTTGTTATTGTTGTTTAGTAGGCCCAGGCCAGCTGGAACCTTGAGCTAGGAGCTGAGCCTGCTTCAGAACTTTCTTATCTGCCTCCTCCCCACTTCCTGGTATAGTTCTTATTCATTCACACAACAAAAATGTCTGGAGCACCTGCTCACGCTGGGCCTGGGGCCAGATACAGGGTACAAGGGGGAGCCAAAGCAGTCATGTAGAGGGAGCCCAGGGGCCTCAGGAGCAAAGCAGACCCAGGTCTACCTACAGGGAAGGAAGGGCTGGGGCCGTGAAAAACACGGCAGAGCTCACTAGCTCCTCCGGGAGGAGGTGCTGCCCTGAGCACTATCCTGCAGCACAGAAGAAGTGTGTTCCAGGCAGGACCCTGGGCAGCCTGACGCTGGCAGAGGCCAGAGGGGAGTGGGGCTGGCCGCTATCCCCTGAAGTTCACTGCCAACCTGGCTCAGGCCTGCATACAGATGCCCAGTTACACTGAGTTTCAGATAAACCAGGTGTCCTTAAACTATGACCGGCAGGCCACGTGCAGCCCACCTTGGACATTTATCCGGCCCACCGCCGTTTTTGCCACCGCCACCTGTCCCGCTTAGCAGCTGACTGGTCCTGGGGCCCGCTGTCCGGCCCTCCAATGGTCTGAGGGACAGTGAACTGGTCCCCTGTTTAAAAAGTTTGAGGACCCCTAAACAATGAATAATTTTTTTAGTATAAGTAAGTCCTGGCTTCCACACGTACACTAAAATGCTATTTTCTTTTATCTGAAATCTAAATTTGGGCATTTGTTCTCTGTCCATTGTTCTTGCTAAGTTTAGCAACCCCAGGTTGGACATTCCTGCTCCTCACAGGGGCCACCATAGTCACCTCGTGGTCTCCCAGGCTGATGCCTGAGATCACAGCCTGTCTTCTCTGATCCTTGGCATTGCCCCTCACACAAGTGGCCAAAATCTGGCTCTCCTGCTCCCAATCTCCTCATCCTGTTCTTAGGGACTCCCACGGAGGGAGCCAGGGCAGTAGGAGGCGGGACAGAGTAAAGGTCCCCTGTGGGCAGAGCCATGAGTGGGGTGAGCTATGTGGCCCAAATAAGTTCCCTCAGTTCCTACCTCTGAGCCTCTGCTTAGATTGTTCCCTCCGTCTGGCACTCCCTCCTTCCCACACCTCTGTGTCTAAGGCCAAGTTTGTCACTGGCTCAGACAAGTCTTTCTGGCCTGCTTGTTTCTCACAGCACCTGGAGACTCTGATGACAATAATAATATCAGTCACCATTTGCTAAGCACCGACTACATGCCGGACCCCTCACGTGCTAGTCCGCTGAAATCTCACTCACTGGGGTTGGGGGTAGACTACCCTCTCCTCTGTGTACACATGAGAAAACGGAGGCTTAGAGAGGGTCAATGACAAAGATGCAGCCCACGCTGTGAAGCATCAGGACCTCACCCCTCATCCCTCCCAGAGGACCAGGGATGCTGATCTCGGCAGTGCAGACTGCTTATGCCAACAGCATTTTCAGGCCACAGAGACCCTCGAGGTCCCATCCTTACCTTTCTCTTTCCAAATGTGAACCTATTCCTGCTCACACTTTCTGCCAATTGACATGACACAAAGTTTCCTGTTTCCTTTTAAAATTCCCAACTAGATTTTTCTTTGGCCCCTGGTTCCTGAGGCTAACCTATCAGGAATCCATAAAGTGTTCTTGGGTAAAAAAATAATCACTTGGCCATTCCCTGGGATTTTGTCCTTCTTTCATCCACTGTAATCTCTAGTAATTTCCATGACTCACACCCTGTCCCGTGGATCTCAGTCCTCCACCCCCCGCCTGTAGCAGCAGTGCGGCACCTCTGCTCACATCTCAGTCTCAGCCTGCGGCAACCACCACCCAGAGCGACACATCCCAGATTCTCCAGGGTTAACCAGGTGGATTGGCTTTAATCGGTTCCCTGTGGCCAACAAGTCACCAGGGAGCAGAGTGGAGAAGGGAGTTTATTCAGTGGTAGGACTCGCTGTGTGTCGCAGGCTGAACACTTACCCTCTCTGGGCTTCATTCCTCATTCATATGAAAGGTAAAGAGAGAGTATAATTCTGTGATAACAGAGTTCTTCATTCCTGAGTGTTTTTTGAGCACCCAATATGTGTGCCAAAAAATGTGTCAAGCCCTGCACGTATCCAGGGGTAAAAGAGACGAGTCACATCCCCCATAAAGCTAATATTCTTCTAGGGGTGACTGAGACCATCGCACTGCACTATCCATTATGGAAGTCACTAGCCACTTAGGGTGATTTAAATTTAGAATAATTATAATAAAATTTAAAATTCAGGTCTTCTCTTAATAGTGGCTACATTTCAGGTGCTCAATAGACGCATGTGGCCAGTGGTCACTGTACTGAGTAGCAGAGGTTATAGGACGTGCGCATCTCACAGGGAGCTCCACGGGATGGCAATGGTGGAGATAAACGTGACCTCAAGCAGAGGTAAGTGCCGTGAGGACAGGAGAAGAAGGGAGTGTGCGAGATGATACTATTTGGCAATAAAAGTCATGGAAGGAAATATTTGAGCAAAGCCCTGACAGCAGTGAAGGAATTCTCCTTCTAGAAGTCTGGGGAAGACTATTCCAGGCAGAGGGAATAGCCAGTGCAAAGGCCCTGGGGCAGGAGTGTGGCTGGTATACTGAAGGGGAAGAGGCCTAGTGTGGCTGGAGTGGAGTGATCCAGGGAAGAGTGACAAAAGTCAGGCCTGACAGGTGTTCAGGGTTGTATCCTTTGGGGGCCTGCTCAGTGTGGCAAGGACACAGGTGATATGGGAGATCACTAGTGGGTTTCAAGCTGCAGGGTCACATGATCTAATTTATCTTATTAATGGGATCAGCTGGTTACTTTGCAGAGTGAGGGGGCATGAGAGGAATCAGGAGGCCAGTTAGGAGGCTGATAATCCCAATGATGGTCACCAGGCAGCAGCTGTGGAGGTGGTGAGCAGTTGTCAGACTCTGGAAATGTTTTGAAAGTAAAGCCATCAGTCTTGCTGATGGATTAAATTTAAGGTGTCAATAAGAAGAGCTGATTCAAGAACAACCTCAAGATTTCTGGGCTGGATATCAGGTTCATGATGGGGCCATTAAGATAGAAGAGAATTCTGGAACAGCAGGGTGGGGAGGTGGGCAGGATGTAGGGGGAACAAAGTTCTATTTTGGCCAAGTCAAGTGTGCAAGTGTGAGATGCACCTTAGACATCTGAGTGGAGATGTTTCATGTGTTGTCTGGACCTCAGGGCAGGAGAAATGAATGTGGGGATTATCAGTCTAGAGATAGTATTTAATGACCAGGACAGTGCCAAATAGGATTGTGGGCTTAGTGCCAACTGCTATTATTTCTTGAGTCCTGCTTAGGGTCCGACATAAGAGTCATTCATACTTACATCTCAGAGTTGTTTCAAGGACTGAAAAAGGTAAATAATAGCGTGCCTACCATGAAGCAAGACTCAAGAAACTGTTAACAGAAATTGTTAACATCCATTATAAAGACAAAAGATGAGGCTCAGAGAGGTTAAATGACTTGCTGCCATCACACTGCAGGTCAGAGGAGGAATCCATACCTGAGCCACCTCTGTTCCAGTTTAGAGTCCTTGGGACCAATGGATTTACCCAAGCCAACTAGGGCTGCTCTAATAAAATACCATCGACTGGGTGGCAGTCTCACAGCTCTGGAGGCTGGAAGTCCAAGATCGAGGTGCTGGCAGATTCTGTCTTGATGAGTGTTCTCTTCCTGGTTGCAGACAGTTGAGGGGTCCAGGGCAGGGCTTCAACATCTGAGTTTTGGGAGGACACAGGCACAAAGTCCATATGGAATGGTTCTTGGTGCTCAGGGGCTCAGCAGTAGCCTTAAATCTTCCTTCCACCTTGCAGCAGGGCCCGGGATACAGGAGGCCTCAGCCCATGGGATGGCTTTGATTGCTTGACAGAAGGAAGCAATACAGTGAGAATAAAGGGGCACTTCTGGGGGGTCTTTGGGGCTCAGACCAGCACCCACTCTCCCAGAACTTGCTCCCCTTTGCCAGCAGGACACAGACCTGTCCTTAGCTGCACTGCTGGGACCTCAGAAGGGATCCTATCTCACAGTGTTTCCAAAGCAGCAGCCCGAGGTAAACTCATGCCCTCTGAGGCCCATTGGGTTAACAGTTTAGTGCTTAAATATGCCCAGAAAACATTCGATTCAAAAAGTCCAAAGGCTTTTCTAGCCTGGGGCTTCTCAGCTTCTTTAATATGCCCATCTGGGCGAGGACTCCCCAGAGGCGTGCAGGGCATGCAGTATTTCCCAAACAGACTTACTTAGGGAACCCTCTTTGCTGGGGACGATTTTTTGGATTTGCAGAACTTGCTTTGGGCACAGCTGCTGTAGTGTTTGGCATATGATCCCCTTTTCCAGATGGACAGATTGCCGCAGCCAGATGGGGGCTTCCCTGAGGCTGCTGCTCCCTCCTGGGAAGCCTCTGTCCCCCTCCCTTGCTTGCTCTGGGGAGAAGACATGAGTCACCCATCCTGGGCTGTGGATGCCAGCTCTGGGGGGTGGGGGTGGGGGCAGGGGCGGGTGTGCTCCACACTAGCAGCCTCCTTGAGGCAACTCTCTGGCCTGGAGAGTGAGCACCACGCCTGGGGGGCCCAATAGTGGCACAACTTTTGCCAAAATGGTTGGTTATTACCATGATGCTCATTACTAAAATAAGACTTCTTCCACACTAGTGGGATAAAAGCTGCTCCCTCAACCCCCAAGTGCTCTTTGTACTGCTGCTCCCAGGCACCCCAGCCCCGTCTTTTGAGATCCTCTGGACCATCCCAGGATTCAGCAGCCAAGGGGCTAATGCTCAACACAGCTGGGGCCCTTGAGGATCCTGCTTCAGGCCTCCCGAAGGCCTGGGAGTGTTCACAGCCCTGCCACACCAATTCATAAATAATTTGAATATCATCCTCGGTGTCCACAATTCATGCCCACTAGATGCTCTAATGTCAGAAGATGTGAGAAGATGAAGAACATGGGACAAACGGTGAACTAGAGAGAAAGGGTGCCGACTTGGGATTCAGATCTTTCAGCCTCTTCCTCTGCCTGGTCCAGCTGTGTGGCTTGTGGGGAGAAGGGTTTTCTTGCTCCCTGAGCCTCAGTGTCCTCACCTGCAAGCCGGAATGGCGGTCCTTCTCTCATAAGGCTGAGATGAGGGTAAAGGAGCCCTGTGGCCAGCACAGGGCCTGGGCCACCAAGGATGTGAGTTCTTTCTTCCCGTCCTAGGCTGCTGGGGGCAAAATGCTAGGGGTGGCAGGTGCCTGAAGTGATGCTTCTCCTGAGTGTCCCTCCCCCAGAGCAGCCTGCTCATTAAGGGAGCTGATCCACATCCACATCTAATTACCCTCTAACTGCCTGCACCCCACTGGGCCCTGCCTGCTTTCTACCTCCTGCCTGGGCAGGAGATGAAGTCTAATTGGAAGCCACTCTGCTAATCTGGCAGGACTCCACTCCTGCTGGGGGAGGCCTTTTGGGGGGAGGCTGGCCCAGCTGGCTCCCGTGGGCGCCTTCCAGCTGAGGGGTGGAGACAGCAGAGGCAATGGATAGAGTTTTGGGAGTTTGGCTTCAGCCAAGTTACTGACCCCATGAGGGCAGGAGAGTGTGGCCCTGGAAGCTCGGCATTGACTTATTTTCCCATAAAAGTAGTTTTAAGAAGTGGTTAGGGCCATACACACACACACACACACACACAGCCCAACCCAACTGGTTCGAATCCTTGCTATCTGCTTACCAGCTGGTGACTTACAATGCCTCTCTGAGCCTCAGTTTTCTCATCTGAGGAATAGGAACGCTACTATGGAAGGAAATGGGAAACAGGTACAAAGCACAGAGTCCATGGTTAAGGTGACCAGATTTTAACATTGGTAAAGCCGGACATCATTGATGGGGGTGGGGCGGAGGGGGGGTATGTTCTTGATTAAAAATTTGGTCTATATGGAGCAACAAAAATTTTCATAGAATGCAAAAATAGTATTGTAACTTTTTAAAAATTTCAACATAAGTACAATTTACAAATATAATACGTTAAAAAAAATTATGTATAGGGCGGTGCCTGTGGCTCAAAGGAGTAGGGCACAGATCCACCTGGGCCACCTTGCCCAGGAGGGGAGTAGGGAGTTTACGTTAGCCTTTTCATTTCCAAATGAAGTTACATTAACCTCTTCATTCCCAAATGGAGTTACATTAACCTTTTCAGCAGCTGAAAACCGCATATTCCCTTCCTGTTGTCCCACCCTTCCCTAGATTGT
>CAUYQV010124316.1:0-30786 GCA_963574575.1 Galagoides demidoff
GGGACTATAGGCGCCCGCCACAACGCCCAGCCATTTTTTGGTTGCAGCCATCATTGTTGTGTGGCGGGCCCAGGCTGGGGATTCGAACCTGCCACCTTAGGTGTATGTGGCTGGCGCCTTAGCCGCTTGAGCCACAGGCACCGAGCCCGTAATGGGAATTTTAAAAAATATGTAGAACTGTATTGAAAACTAAAATTTGTAAGATGCTATAAAACTGGTATTTATAGCCTGGAATTAATGTGTATCTTAATTCTCTAATTTTAGTATATAATTTTCTATATTAGAAAAGAAAGCCAATATGGGAGTATATTTTATTATGCTCCATAACTTACCTAAATTAATTGTATTATTTTGCATATTTTGAATATTACAACAGTACAGCTGTTCAAATTCTCCTTTTTTCTTTTTAGCATTGAATGGTCAGTGATCTTTCTAATTTGGCAATAATCACTGTGCTCTCTTAAGTATTCTTTTGCAGATGGAATTAAAAATTAAGATAACCGATGTTGAAACAGAATAGTAAACCATACTCAGATTTTCTTGATTGTGTTTTTATTTTATATTTCATCGTAGAGATACCTATTTAAAATATGGTACTTTAACATAAAATATGGTACTTAACACAGGTGCACGGGGGGGAAGTACTATAATTCTTGCAATAAAAAATAAATAGTTAATAATTAGTTAATAATTTCGTTAATAGCTAATCCAAAAATCATTTTAGTGAGATTTACTTAAAACACATCACTGAAAACTTCCAAACTAACATTTTACTTGATACTAAAGAAAGTATAATCATCACAACTTTGATCAGTCATCCTACGTAGTTTTAGTGACTTAAACTGGGGGTAATTCCTGGTTTCACGCAAGGTAAGCCATTTGCCAAGGTGGTGAGGGCTATAATCGGATGTGCTTGTGTGATGTACAGCCTGTATGAATACTCACTATATGTTGATGTAACGTGATGGCTCTTTTGCTGAAGAAAACATAGGTCTATTATTGGAATAATTACATAGTATAATTCAGAATAGATTGACATTGCTGCAGTGACATTTTCTTAAATAACTGACTTATTTTATATGGATATGGAGCTGCTAGTAAGATTCACTAATTGATTTATAATCATTTTTAATTTATTGTAGTACATAATTGCTCAAATAGGCATGAAATGTTTCACAAGGGAAGTCTCCTCATCCCCTCCTCCACTCCAGACCAGCTTTCTCTTAATAATGTGAATGATTTACCTATATAGAACTGTCTATTTTCTCCATAAAAGCCCCATATATAGTGTCCATAAAATAGTTCCAAGGTCACATATTCAGGCAATCCATAAATACCTTATCTGAAATCATCGCACTGTGAGCAAAACTCAGTAATAAAAATTCAGAGCTGCAGCTTCCTTAATAAGTCGTCCACAGCGCTGAAGGCTGTACTTGACCTCATCAGAATTCTCCCTATGAACAGTCCTTAGCCTTGCCTTTGCCACTGCCGTTATAGCCTTTGGTTCCCTGACTCGCTTTTTCTAAGCAAGTTCACTTGTATTCATTTGCATTTTTAATGAATTATTTGCCTCATTGCCTTTTTTTGAGTGGTACCATATGTTTACCATTTAAATTATAAATTCTGAAGGCCTTCTTACTTTCAACACAATTATGGGGCTCTTGAATACATCATCAATGTCAATTATTTTTAGATATTTTGAAACATATTAATACATATTGCTGATATTTCATAACTTGACATTTTCTTTGAGAGCCGTGTATGGCATCTTTTCATATCACATCCTTTTACCTGGAACAGAATGGGAACACAGTCAAGTTCATGCATTTTTATTTTTTAAATAGTTTACTAAAAGAATTCAAGCTCAACAAAGATTTATGTAGTTTTCAGAAAAATCCACAAAGGCAAATATGGACACAGAGAAAGAATAACAAAGTGGGATTTTAATAACTAATTTCCCAGTGCTTTGGTTAGAAAATATAGCTTTGGTCAGTTAGAGCCTCACCATATAAGTTGTTTTTAAGCTGTTATATGTAAGATGGAATTTTGAGAATTGCTGTCTTTTAAAAATCAGGCTTATGATTAAATGATTGAAACCTGAGACTGTATTTAAGGAAGCATTGTCAGGAAGCCTCTCTCATTCGTCTCACAGATGATTCTGCTGGTGCATTTTGTGTTTATCCTGACTCTCCGTTTTGTTCAGTTTTATTTTTTTTATTTTTTTGAGGCAGAGTCTTACTTTGTTGCCTTCAGTAGGGTGCCGTGGCGTCACAGCTCACAGCAACCTCAAACAATTGGGCTCAAGCAATTCTCTTGCCTTAGCCTCCCAAGTAGCTGGGACTACAGGCTCCTGTCACAATGTCTGGCTACTTTCAGAGATGGGTCTTGCTCTGGCTCAGACTGGTCTCCAGCTCATGAGCTCAGGAGATCCATCTACCTTGGCCTCCCAAAGTGCTAGGATTAGAGGCGTGAGCCACCTCACCTGGCCCCCTTTTGTCTATTTTTAGTGGTTAAGTCTGGTAAAGTGATTTCTCTAATACTTACAGCAGCCTTCATTTAACAGGGAAGCAGAGATGAGAGGAAAACCGGCCAAACTGATCATTGATTACATTGTTTTAACATCCCATCAAATGGCCAAGCCTGATTAAGACTAGACGTTTACACCAGTTGCTGAATCCGTTAGAACTATCTGTGGTAAAACTACATGATAAATTTTTCACCCTTGATTTTAATGTAATTCAACTTACACTTACTATTGTACACATAGACTCTTGACATAATAAATATCCTTTCTTTAGGCTTAAAACCACAAAAACACAGCAGCTGAAATGATCAATGCAGTGGCCAAAAGGCGCCAACAGCACCTTCCTCATTTCACTCATTTATTCTACAAACATTCTAGATATTTGGATTGTAGCAGTGGACAGACTAAAATCTTTGCTCTCATGAAGGTTTGCTCATGTTTTCCGCCTCCGACAGGTCTGGTTTCCCAGCTGAACCTAGGGACTAATAACTCTTCAAAGCTTGACTTTGTTTCCTGAAAGTCCTCAAAATTTGTCAGCAAACCTCAGCCTTCCATTGCTTCCCCCATTTAGTGCCACCATATACATGCATGAGGATGTCTTGGCCCAGTGGGATAAAAACTATTCAAAAGCAGGTAAAGCAAGGACCAGTCTAACAGAATGAGTTTTGGTCATAAGGAATGGGGTTTTGCAGTAATCAAGAGCTCATGATGCTGATGCCCTGTGGCTTCCTGGCTGCTCCCAGATTGACTCCCCTTTCTTCTCACTGGTGGAGCCTGACTGAGGCTCTCTGTTCTGTCTCAGGCAGTGGTCAGAGTCTCCTGCCGGGTTTCTCTCTTATTATTTCCCCAATCCCAGTTGTTGTGTGAGGGGTCACCTACCTTACACTCCATCAAATGTGGCTCTGAGGTATCTTGTAATCCATCTTCACAAACCTGCATGTTCAAAGTACTGAATAAAATGAATAGTTTAGTGATCTTGTTAATGCCCATATTTCTTTCTAGGTGTCATTCATATTGAAAGGGATTTCAAAACCTAGATGAGAACCTTTAGCTCCTAGATCAGTTAACCCAGGGTGAAATTAGGTGATACATATAAGTGTGTAGACTGAATTTTGAGATATATTTTCAATGTGAATGGCCACACGTACAAGAAGACCCAAACCAGTAATCTCATCATTCACCATGAATAGGATGTGTCAAAATCACTTCCCTTGATCCTGAGCAGGACCCAAGCATGAAGCCACCTTCCACGCTAAAAGGAATTGCTAACAAGGAGAACTAAGTTTCTCTAAAAAAATCTCTGATTCAAGCTTTGATGTGAGCATTTCCATGGTATCAAATGAGGATGTGTATTTTTTTTAACAGACGTATTTAGTCTCTTTAGGCAGATGGTTCAATGAAAAATACAGAATCATTCTCTTGTTTATTCATTTGGCAAATATTTATTGAATGTTGTCCCAAATCACAAAGAGCTCACAGTCCTACATGCAGCTAATTTTAACACAGCATGGGAAGTAGGAAATTAGATGGACACAGTGGATTGTGGGATTCCAGAGAAAAGTTCCAAATCAGCCTACAGTGATGCTAGAATGTTCCATGCAACAGGGATGTCTTAACTGCGTGTGTAGAAGTGTAGGAGTTAGGAATAAGTTGGGTGTGAAGAAAAAGTGGTTAAGAGAGAATAGTGTGCAGAAGTAAGAGAATATAAGAAGGGCCCCCAAGTGTCAGGAAGGTAAGGAAACACCGTACAGTTGGAGGTGGTGGATTCGGACCATGCAGTAACCTAAATGTGTGGAATAATCATGTCAGTGGATAATCTGGGAAGCAGGAACCACTCCAGGTACTTCAAGCAGAGAGGGATTTAGTGTAGAGAGTTGGACATACGCTTACAAAATGCATTGAAGAGGAGGAGGAGTGGAAGTGGGCTCTGCCTCTCTACCACTGATGCCACGACACATCATCATGGCTGTGAAGCAGAGACAGGGAACAGAACTGCCTCTGTCCCGGGGTAGTAACTGGAGTCTGCCATGCCCGGTGTTGTTGCCAGCAGCCACAGTGGCCCTTCATCTCACTGGCAGAACCTAGAACCTTACATACTAGAGCTTGACATACCAACCCTGTCCTCAGGGAGGAGTTACGAAGCAGTGGCAGAAGATGACAAGCGGTAGCTAAGCAGTCATTTCCAGCACAATATTCTGTTTTACACATGCTTCTACATTGTGTATGTAAAAGTGTTAAATCTGATTTTCCCCCTTATCCGAGCTACCCCAAAGAAACTGCCTGGTGACCAGGAAAAAAAAAAAAATCAAGGAATACAATAAGGGATTGAAAAGAGCCTTAGAGAGTAGAAGGGCCATGGTTAGGCAAAAGAAAGCAACAATATTATAACTTGTAGCTTTAGCATAGAAATTTTGCCGAAACAAAAGCATCTTGGGCCTGTTAATACTTTTTTAAAAATTTGTACAATAAACCTTTCACGTTTTCCTATAATGGAAGGTGAACTGTCTGTACATACACTCACTAAATTTACCAAATTCAGTCCAACTTCACAATATTTATCTTGGAAGTTGTTGAAGATATCTACTCCCTGTATTCTGTTCACAAGAGTGCCTGAGTGAGTAATGCTTCACGGAAAACCTTGTTATTCCCTGAATGAAGTCTAAAATCTGCATGGAGTCAGGAACATCAGTTGATTCATCCAAAGTGATTGAATAATACATATCTCCTTTTTGAAGCATTGCACAAAGTTGTTCTATTAAGTTGAACGCTACCATACTTTGTTGATCAGTTTTGGTTCTCCTTCAGAAAGGCAGTTGTTTGCACTTTGAAATGTTACCGGGGTCTAAGCATCTACAAGTTCAACAGCGCCGTCTTTCTTTCACAGTTTCTACATCACTGAATGGCTTCCCTTTTTTTCGAGTACATAAACTATAAGTTGCTTCAGCGGGATTATTTCCAGGTCTAACGGCTACTTTAAAGAATGCTCTTTGCTTTGGCTGTTCATCCTCTATTTTCTGCAATGCAATCTTTTGCACCTCTCCATCTAATTTAACATATTTGTGGTCCTTCTGAGTGTTATAATGCTGAGGAGGATTGAATTTTTTTTTTTTTTTTTTTTTTTTGCAGTTTTTGCAGTTTTTGGCCTGGGCTGGATTTGAACCCACCACCTCTGGCATATGGGGCCAGTGCCCTACTCCTTTGAGCCACAGGCGCCGCCCAGGAGCATAGTTAATCATCTTATCTTTAGCAGAAACAAGATAATATTGCAATTCCTGATCCTTGTGAAAAAAGAAATGTGTTTTCTTCCTTTCTGCATTCTCTTGGTCGGCTTTGACATGATAGGCTGTTAAACAGAAAGAATTTCAAAATGTTGTTGGTCTGTGCAACTGTTTCCAAATTCCACTTCAGACAGACTGGCAGGGTCGACCCCCATAAACTCTCATCCACCAGCCTTCTGTGGTTGGTTTTCCCCAATCAGGTTGAGGAAATTAAAACTAAATTATATCATAGCAGTCGTCAATTTAGCCTGCATGGCTTACTGATATTCTAATTGTGCTGGTCAATCTGGGAGGATTATTTTGTTAAAATTCGTTATTTGGTATTTTAAATATACTCATGTTAAAAATAAAATGTTAAAAAATGTATTAATAAAAATAAAACTATTTGTTCTATAGAATTTGGATTTGGTCAAAAGACCGCTCTTAAGGACCTAGGACAGCAATTCTCAACCTGTGGGTCACAACCCATAGTTGCGGCATTAGGAAAGTTGAGAATGAAAACCACTGACCTAGAAGGCCACGTGTGGCCTTGAGCCACAGGTACCCCACCCCATACCAAACTGCGGACTTCAAAGAGGGACATTTTTGAAAGTGCAAGTTAGAGACCTCAACAAGCTTTATGTTGATGCACATTTTTTAAATTTACTGTAAAAACAAGATAATGTTTGAATTGCTCCAACTGTATAAGTAAAATATTATTGAAGCATAGTATTAGGGTATCTGGTAAATCTTTAACTTGCTGACAATTTTTGTCTCTTTTTTTCTTTTTGCTAAGCCGAAAAGGAAAAAATAAGGGGAAAGTGATGCTTTGATTAGGTTCTGAATAAGAACTGCTTGGTGATGTCAAAATGATGGTACCCTGGGGAGAAAGAGAATTCATCTTGAAGTTTGTGAAAGTAGAAGAAATTGCTAGACATAGTAATGGAGGGGTGAACCCTAGCAAAGCTGTCTTTCTAGAATGCATCAGGCAGCAAAAAGTTACTTTGGTTCAGCATTAGGAGAAATGCTATTTGCATTAATTATATATCATACAAATGAGCCAGACATGAAAAAATATTACCATGAAGAATCAAAGTGGCTTTATTAGAAGCTTACTAATTTTGAATTACAAAAGCTGAGTTATCCAAGGACAGAGGGCAAGCATAGATCCATTCAATATTTTTTCTATCAAAGGAGAAAAACCCTCTAATTTTTAGGAAGGGAGAGACCGATTTTCTTAAGAGGGAATTTAGATCTTCAAAGAAGTGAAGTTTTCTGAGACCATGTGATTTGTCACATTGTCACCATACTTGCTTCATTTAACATCTATTGATGACTGTTTACAAGGTACCAGCAACTATGGTAAGCACTTAATAACATTGCATCTATAGAGATATGGATATAGATTTGATTTATCTTTATAACCACAGAACACTTATAGAAAATCTATGAGAAATCAAGGGAAAATAAAAGGACTGGAGAGTATTTTTTTTACCATGACTTTCAAAATACAAAATTAAACCCTGGGAAAGACATATTGTAATACTTGTTGGAATTTAGAATGTGTTACTGAATGCATAGTTTAGGTCAAAGTTTGGGAAATATTATTATCTATGTAAACCTAACATGAATTTCCCAAGAAGAAATTATGCCCAATGTACTTTCCAGATTTTGGACATTGTAAAAATGCTGTTTATACATTTTGGCTTCATTTATCAAAAATTTTTTTCTTATAATAGCTTTTGATGAACTCAAGAGAAAAATTTCTCTACATAATAGTATATCTATATAATAGCTTCATTCTTCAGAACATACCTACACAATGTTTAATATACTAAAGTTTACCTTGTAGCTAGGACATACATACACAATGTTTAATATACTGAAATTTACCTTGTAGAAAGGTCTAAACTAAGGGCGTTTCTCTTTCTTTTCTTTTCTTTTTTTTTTTTTTTTAGTAAAAGATCATACACAAATTATATGTGTAGTTTGTGAACTTTTTACAATGTGAATACAGGTGTATGAACTACCCAGATCAACAAGATAAGAATGTATAAGTCTCGTTCATGTCCCATCCCAGTTACTACCCAGTTTTTAGAGTAGTGATGATTCCAACTTTGAAAAAATATGGATTTGTTTTGCCTATTTGTGTATTTACTCAGGTTTTGATAATAAGTATGCCGACCTCATAAAAACATTCTCCTGTGTGTTTCTTCCCTTTTCATTCTATTGAAAGGCTGTGTAAGATTTGGGGTATTTCTTTCATCGGTATTTAATTCACGAAGCGAATCTGGGATTTTTAGTACTTTTTCATTCAGAAGATTTTACCAATTTCTGAAATGAATCTAGGAGTCTTCTGATTTTTCTGTGTATCAGTTTTGGCAAATTATACTTATTAAACAATTCTATTCTATCAGAATTTTAAAATTTATTAGCATAAATCTTTGTATCATTCTCTTATTTTCTTCTTATTTTGTGAAGTCTATAGTCCTTGCAATATAAAATTCCGATGTTGATAATAACTGCTCTCTCTCTATCCCCTTTGTCAGACTTCTTCTTAACTTACTCTTTGTTAGTTTTTTTTTCTGAGACAAGAGTCTCACTCTGTCACCCTAGGTAGAGTGTCATGATGTCCCCGCTCACAGCAACCTCAAGCTCTTGGGCTCAAGTGATTCTCAACCTCCAAAGGAGCTGGGACTACAGGCACCCACCACAACACCCAACTATTTTTTGGTTGTAGTTTTTGTTGTTTAACAGGCCCAGGCAGTGCTCGAACCTTCCAGCTTCGGTGCATGTGACCGGCGCCCTACTCACTGAGCTATGAGTGCTGAGCCAGGTTTTTTAGTTTTATCAGTCTATTCAAATGACAAATTTTGGGTTTTATTGATATTCCCTGTTATGTATTTGTTTTCTATTGAAACTCTACTAAGATCTTATTTTCTTCCTCCTCCTTTATTTGGGATTAATTTGCTTTGCTTTTCTAACTTCCTTATGTAAAGCTATAGATCATTGATTATTCACCTTTCTTTTCTAAAATATGAACCTAAGGATATAAATTTTATCTGGTCACACATTTAGCTATATCCCACAGATATAGTTATTATAGTTATCATCTGATGTAAAATACGTTCTGATTTTCGCTGTAACTAATTTTTGGACTCATAGGTTAGCCTCATTTCTAAGTAATAGGAGTTTTCTTGTTACCTTTACTGTTGATGTTGCTTATTTCCGCTGTCGTGAGACAGCTTGCTGAATGAGTTTAACTGTCTGGATTTGTTAAGACTAGTGTTAGAGCCCACCCTAGGATCACATTCTGGTAAATAGTTCATGAATACTTGAAAACCACCATATATGGATAGATACAAAGCACACTGTTCTACATAAGGCCAGGAGAGTAAGTTTATTTATTGTGGTTTGTCTTTTTGCTGTGTTCTGTGCCCCTGCTAATTTTTTCTCTTTGTCTACCAGTTACTGAGTGAGGTATACTGGAATCTCACTCTGTAATTGTACATTTGTCTATTTCTCATCATAGTTCTTTAGGCCTCTGCTTATTAGGCAGATACAAGTTGAGAATTATTACACCAAATAGTTTTGCTGGAGTGGCTCTTTGGTCTTGCTGGCCTTCTTAGTTGCAGTGGTTGTTCTAGCTTAGTCTACTTCTCCAGCATTACTGTAGCTAAACCAGCCCTCTTTGTTCAGTATTTTCCTAGCGTTTTGTTTTTTTTTTTTTCATTCATTTGCTTTCAAGTTTTGTATTCTTTTATTGAGGAATTGTAACTTAGTTATTACAAAACTAAGTTATAAAAATTTTTGAAATGAGACTATTCAATTGCAGAATCTATTACTGTGTATATAAATCTGCCATCTGAGTGGATGCTGTTTATTTGTTCCCTTCTTTCTATGTTATGTTTAAATTCCCTGTCTTCTTTGTGTTAGTCAAAAGATTTCGCTTATACATTCACTTTTAATTAGCTTTTTTGTGTAAATATCTCATTATTTTAAATGGTTTGTCCTACAATTGCATTGCACTTTTTCCATGGTTTTTATTTATTTTTTGGAGACAGAGTCTCACTCTGTTGCCCAGGCTGGAGTGTAGTGATGCAGTCATAGCTCACTGCAGCCCTGACCTCCTAGGCTGAAGTGATCCTCCTGGATCAACCTCCTGAATAGCTGGGACTACAGGTGTTGCAACATCATGAATTTTTTTATTTTTCGTAGTGACAGGTTTTCACTTTGCTGCTCAGGCTGGTCTCAAACTCCTGACCTCAAGTGATCCTCCTACCTCACTGCTGGATGACAGGTGTGAGCCACTGCCCTGACTCCCTTTAGCACATTAATGCACACCTTAGATTAATTAGTGCTTTCATTACTTCTAGACAACCCAGAGATCTTGGAACATTTTAACTCCATAGATCCCTCCCTTTGTCCCACATTTCAAATCCGAAAGATACGATTATTATTAAGACACAGTAGATCATTGACCCAGAAATACCTAATCATGATCTGATTGACTTCCCCATGTACTTGCCTGTTCCTTTTTCTGGTGGTGTTTCTCCTTTCTCACGGTTTTTGTTTCTGTATCTGGGATTATTTTCCTTGGGCCTGGAAAATTCTTTGTAGTACTCTCAGTATGGTTCTGGTGGTTACAAATATGCAGTTTTTGTTTAAGAATGTTTTTATTTTACCTTCATTTTTGATAGAGAAGTATCAGCATTGTCAGTTGTTAAAAACTATCTTTTCATTGTCTTTTGGTTTTGATCATTTTTGTGGAAAAGTAGTTCTTAAAATAGTTGCTGTTTTGGAAGACATCCTTTCACTGACTGCTTTTGAGCGGTTACATTTGAGTTTATATTGCTTGGGATGTATATAAAATCTTGAATTTACAGTGTAATGTCTTTCATCAGTTGAGAGAACCCTGGGTGAGTATGTTTCTCACTGTTGCTCTGCTCTGTTTCTCTGGTCTTTCTGTCCATTCCTTCTGGGGACCTCCAAACACTTACACGTAGGGCTGTCCCCTGTGTCTTGCACTTTTTAAAGTTTCTATATTTCCCCCATTCAGACTTTATTCTAATTTCTACTGACTTTTCAGTTCACTAGTCCTCTCTTCTGCTATGTCTCTTCTGCTGTAAAACACAAGGTTCAACTTCCAATGTCAGATACTGTGTTTTTCTCTTTTAGAATCTCTATTTGAGTTTGTATTTCACAGATTCCAATTTGGGAGTGATTTTCTTATCTATTTTCTTAAAGCATTTTACTTACAGTTATTTTAAAGCTTATGACTCTAAAAATTCTGTGTCACTTCAAAGGTCGTTTTTAATCATGTGAAGTTTTAAGTAATTTGGAATGGTATCCTGGAATACTTTGCAGTATTTAAGTGAATATGAGACATTGTGATTATGCTTCAAGGATATTCTTTCCAATGTCAAGGAAAAGTGACATAGAATGAAAACTTTTATCGTGTGTCTGTCTTTCTTGGGTTCTGGTCTTTCGAGTTCTGTTGTTTTACTTGCCCGCCTTTATCTTGAAATGTACTTTTTATCCCAACGAATAAGTAGCACAAGGTAATGTTGAGAATTCAGGCAATTAAGTTGAGCTTAACATTTGATTTATTTATAGATTTCTTTTTGGGGCGGAAGGAATTTTCATTCTCTATGCACATTTTTATAATACAACTGTATGTCTTTTACCACTTTTTTTCGTCAGGGTTCTCCTTATATTTGTACTTGGACGGTTGAAACCTTTTACTCCTAAATTACTCCATAATTTTAGATTACATTGAAAAGTATTACTCCAACCTTATTCAAAGTTAACAATTTTAAGTCCTCCGCAAAATCCTTTTTTAAAAATGATCTTTATATGCCATTTTTGTTGCACATACTGTGTATTTCTACTTTTTAATTTAATCTTCTCATGTCAAATATTCCTGAAAATCTCAAGTAGGGTGGGGAACCTGCAGCCTTAAGATCACATATGGCATTCTAGGACCTGCAGCTTAGCCTTTTAACTAAATCCATTTGTTTTTGTTTTCTTTTTTTACAATATCAACAGATATTTTATTGGATTTTTTCTTATACTTACTATTTTGTCCAGTGCTTTTCATTTCTTTCTTTCCTGCGGCCATCGCTGAAACATCTTTGAGGCTATGACCTTAGATTTTCCCAGCCCTTGACTAGTTTTCATCCCCTATCGATAAACTATACAACGTGAAGGGCTCAACTGCAACTTGAACTTTACCTTGAAGTGAATCCAAATTCTATAGAACAAATTCTTTTATTAAAAGGGGTGCAAGAGAGAAAGATGAAACTTTTCTTTCCTCCTTTGGTGCTTGATAAAGAACGATCTTGAAATCAGGAGGCTGCAGTTTCCCTAATCGAATGAACAGAATTTTCAACAAACCTTGTCCTAACAGTCAGAGTAACTACCAAATTCCTTGGTAATTTAAAACTCTTCAGATTGGACATATAGGATTTATAATCAGTGTTTTCATTACTCATATTTGTCAGCAAATGGTGTCATTTTTTTCCTTCAATCATTAGTGGATATGGATCAGAATTGATCTTCATATTGGGTAACTATTTATGATCAGGTATAGTTTGTGTGTATTCGTGGGAAGATACAAATAGGTGCTTTTCCCTGAGAACTCAGCCCCATTTCCCTTGGTATTGCTTATCTTTTATCTCATCCACTGATCAGAGAAGGCACTGAAGAATTTTATAGCTGATTAGAACTCCAATCTAACAATTTAATCCAGCTGACCAGTAAAGTACAGCTATGAAAGACATTAATTCCTCATTAAAAAATAGGTAAAGTCACAATGCCATCTGTATGCCACTTCTGTGCAGATCGGGATATCTGCCATACCCTTTTCTAAATTAGGAAGTAATTATATAAGCTTAAGTTCCTGTTTTAGAATTGCATGTACAAGAAATTAGCCAGGGTTATTTTATATAAACCAAGAGGATTTTTAATCCCTGAATTATCTTACTTTAATAATGATAATGTGGTATAGTATACACCCAAAACTATAGAATTAATATTAATTGTATCATTCTGTTCAATTGATCTTCAAAATTTCTTACCTAAAATTATAAAATCCTTAAAAGGTCCGAAAAACTGAAGTTTTTGAAAAAGTTCATTTAGAATTAAAACCTGGATTAAACTGATGTGCAGATATTTATAGTCTTAATAACACTAAGTATAAATACTCATATGTTTTACTGAAGAAATTATTACTGTATCTGAGTATCCGATTCCAGCCCAAACCCAGCTGACAGTGTCCAAATAAATTTTTGAAAGTTTGAATTCAGAAATATGGCCCCAGACATTTCAAACAAGAAACTGTGCATTTCTAGTATTTCTGGTTCATTTTTATAAACACAGCCAGTTGTCTTCTGCATTTGATCACAAACGTACTATAACAGTGGACCCTTAGCATACTGTCATTTATTCAATAATCAAAGGTGGTGCCATTTTTATGGACACCTAACTAACATCAAATGCAGTAATTTCTCTAGTCTTAGCATGAGAACAAATAGATTTTTAAAGTGTAATGACAGCAAAAGAATAACAACCACAACTAACTTTAACTGAGTACTTTGTAGCAGGCCGTGGGCAATTAATAATTTGTTCTTTAGAACTACCTTCAAAAGTAGGTACTAATCTTAGCACCATTCGGTAAATAAGGAAGTGAAGTTTGGAAAGGGAGGAGACTTGCTTTTGGTTGGTTACAGAACAAGCACAGAGCCTTCGTCTACTGGAACCCATAGCTATGCCCTAACACCTCTACTGTACTTTTATAATGTGTCATTTTAAACTAATTATATAAAACTCTTAAATATAAAGTGCCTTTTCGCTCTCTGCTCTGAATGATCTCATCTTGGTGTTGGTTATCTACAGGAGAAATCGCTAACAGCAAACCAGCTTCCTTTGTCATCCTGCCTATTATCTCGGATCCTCCCTCCTGCTGTCAGTTGCCCCGTGTTTAAGAAATACAAATGAATCTTGATGCGAGCCTAATAAAAAATATAATTACAGTGGTAAATCTGCTGGAATCATATAATGAATTTAAAACTCAACATAAATATTTTTCCGGATTATCTGTCGCCTGGGATTACTTACACAGTAATCCCTTCTCTGAGTGTAGATAATTGAACCTTGGCTGTTTTACTGCTACTGGAAGTTCCGATGCTGAGAAGAAAATGAATCATGTAAATGTGAGTTTGCATATTTATTTAGTAATTAATTTGAGAACGCATCACAGGAATCATTTAAAACCAAAAAGCAGAGTAACATCATCTCATGGGAACCAAACTTCTATTATTCGGATCAAAGAAGAGATTAATGTGCCTGACTCTTTCCTTTTATTTATTTGTTCAATAGTAAGTTATTGAATAATATTGTTTTCTTAGAGAGATTATAAAGAAAACCAATTAAGGAAAAATAATTTGCTGAGATCTGTTTGTCATGTCTGTGGAAGGTTTTATTTAAACTTTTGGCCCTTCTTCATTAAATAACATTATCGTTTTCTTTACATTGTAGGAAAGAAGAGGAAAATGTTTTATAGATATAATTACACTGATTTGATCTTACGGACTCAAGTATGGGATTCAGTATTGCATTAATGATTGAGGCGGTGATATTTTTGCCAGAGAGCACTAAAGATTGTTACTTGGCATTGTCACTTACCATCTATTAAACCACTGGTATTTCTTTTATTTTCTTTCTTTTTTGTTTTTAAAGACAGAGTCTCACTATGTGACCCTCATAGAGTGATGTGGCATCACAGCTCACAGCAACCTCTAACTCTTGAGCTTCAGTGATTCCTTTGCCTCAGCTTCCCAAGTAGCTGGGACTACTACTACATAAGAATTCATATGTAGTAGTAGTAGCTACTACTTCCCACCACAACACTCGGCAATTTTTGTTGTAGTTGTCATTGTTTAGCAGACCTGGGCCTGGTTCGAACCCGCCAGCTCCCTGTATGTGGCCAGCACTCTGACCACAGAGCTTATGGGTGCTGAGCCACCATTGGTATTTCTTAACCTGTCCAAGTCTCTGTTTCCTATCTGTAAAATGTGATTAGTAATAGTTTCCTGCACTGAAATGTTAGGAGAAGTAAACAGCATACTACACGTATTGTATCTATAATTATTAGGCAGACATGGCTTTTTCCCTTATATGAGGTGGAAGTCATTCATGTTTGGGGCCTAGATCTAGCCAGCAAAAGACATAGATGGCAGCTATCCAGAAATTGTACTGGAAAGGCAGGTGTTTAGTGGATTTGTAAATCATCAACTATATTTGTGACTTTAGCTTTCTGGCCCAGACCCCTTGATTTTTTAGCAAAAAAATAAATAAATAATATATACACACACACACACACAAAATCTGTGCTCTTCATGTACTTTCATAGAAGCTATGAAAACTATACAATAATGAAATGGAAGTATATAAACACACTTGTACACAAAGGTATACGTACATCATAAACTCCTCATGTTAATTTTTGTTCATTTTCTCATGAACAAAACTCTCAATACATGCTCCTCCTAAGATGTTTTTGTGCACTACATTCTGATCATTCTTAAGAATATATACATGCCTACCAACATTCATACCAACATAGAAACCACATTCACGTACCCATAGAAATGCACATACTCATATTTGGACTGTATAGATCAGGGGTGTCCAACCTTTTTTTTTCGTCTGCCACATATTGGAAGAGTAAGAGTTGTCTTGGGCCACATATTACATACACAAACACTTAGTAGGGCTCATTAAAATAAATGAAGATTTTGGCATGCTTTTCATGCTTCTGACACCACAGAGAAACTCCAAAAGGTCCTCACAAATCAGCACATAGCCTCAGACCACAGATCACACACTTCTGGTGTAGATCCATTTGTATGTTTTACGTGCGTGGAAGAGTTAGTGAACAAAAAACTGGACAACAGGAGACTCCCACAATTAAAAAGAGAAGAGGAGGCTGGCACGGTGACTTATGCCTGTAATCCCAGCACTCTGTGAGGCTGAGCCGGGTGGATTACCTGAGCTCACAGGCTGGAGACCAGCATGAGCAAGAGCGAGACCTCATCTCTTAAAATTAGCCAGGTGGGGCAGGCACCTGTAGTCTCAGCTACTTGGGAGACTGAGGCAAGAGAACCACTTGAATCCAAGAGTTTGAGATTGCTGTGGGCTATGACGCCACAACACTCTACCAAGGGGGACAAAAGTAGAACTGTCTCAAAAAAAGAAAAGAAAGAGGAACATACAAGATGTTAGAGGAAAAGAGGTGGTAGGAGGGAATCGCAACTTAGTGAAGGGTTTCTTGACTGTGGAACCTTCCCGATGTTTTGTCTTTGTTGTAGGAACTGTCCTGTCACCCCTCCCCTCAATTTGTAACAATCAAAACGACTTCAGATCTTGCTCAATATCCCCTGGGGACAAAAATCAAAAATCATTCCTGGTTAAGAATGATTACACTCCTCCCTTAGTGTAAATAAGAATGCCAGGTGTGGAGGTAAAGGTGGGGAGCGTGAAATGCAGGCAGGAGAAAGTTCTGGAAGAACAGGATTAACACGAAGGTGCTGGGTGCAAGAAGCAAACAGGGTGAGGAGAAAGGAAAGTAAATATTAAATACACGTATAACACAGTCAGTTTGAAAGGAAACAAAGTCACGTCTGCTCATGTGGTACAGATCTTCTCCAGCCAGAGAGGGTGAGGGTAGCATTTTTGGTTTACCATGGACTGGAATATTAATAGGGATCAGATACATGCTTTTATCACTGTAGCTAATTACAGGTTTTATCATCTCCTTGTCATATAGTGTACTCTGATTGACAGAAAAAGATACCAAATCATAAGTAACTATGGGATATTTTATAGACATTATAACTAGATTTTGAAACCAGATATGATACCGGAATTTCATCATCTCTCCTGGCTGGCTCGCCAAATCTGACACTAGAGTTTTAGGTTCTTGGTCTTAGTGATTTGAAGAATAAATCTGTAGACCATAGATCAGTGGTAAGAGAATTTATTTACAGAAAAGAGTACAAAAACACTAAAGCTCCCTGTAGGGAGAGGAAAGCTCTCTCTGTTTCTCCCCGTCTCTCTCCATCTTGGGGTATTTATAGGTGCATGGGTTCCTTCTATCTGAGACCAGGAAATCAGTGGACACAGCCCCTTCCGCTGTGGCAAGGTGAATGAATGCATTAATGAATGGACACAGTTTCTTCCGCAAGGTTAATGAATGGACACAGTCCATTCACGGAATTGAGGCCTAGGAAACTTACATGAAATTGACCTAGGCATAGGAAATGGGGATTCTGTTTAGTCACAAGTGCAAAGGGAAAGAGACACAAAGCACTGGTGTCTCCGCAGCAGTTGTCTGGTCCCTTTGGCTATTGGAGCCTCCGGTGGGGATGGGAGGCTTTCCCTCCCACCTTGCCTATATTCCAGCCTGCTGGTTCGTCTGCCGCTGCCGCCACACCAACACCGCCAAGGCCAAGGCGGCGGGTCCTCCAGCCCAGCTCAGCTGAGCTGGTTGGGGCGCCACCTGTCCTGTATCAGATAGAACGTTATTTTTTAACATACTGAGAAATCCCATCTATGAATTTTGTAGTTATTTTTAAAAGGAATGTATTTCAAATTAGCAAAAATACAAAACGTGACTCACACTTGGTTTGGGGCACACTAAAAGTGTGTATCTTGCCACCTTTTAAAATTCATTTTGTAAGACATTGAAACGAGTCACTTAAAGCTCTGTGTGTGCCAGTGGAAACGGTCAACCATAATTTGTATATATGTTATTGAGCTAATATGTTTACAAATTTAAGTTTTTGGGGGGTAATTTTATAGATGTGTTGAATTTAAGACTATGTAAATGTGTAGCAAGTGGAGCTTAATTAACAAGCTTTAATTAAGAGCTTACTCTGTGCGAGAGACCGTGATAACATAGTGGGTGACGGTCCAGGAAGAGAAGGACCTGCAAAGCTCAGAGTGCTTTGGAAGGACAGAAGAACAGCATCTCTTTCAGAACAGGTAGCATCTAGTAAAGCTGGGGCGGTATCAGACCACCCAGTGTGCAGGAGCATGCTCAGAGTCATTTTCAATTAGAGATTAAAGGAAGAGAGACAAGTCCACTGGTCACATATATTAAAGGAGTCACTGGACGGTGATGCATTACCTCTCACTGTGCCATTTGCAAAAGTTACACTTTATTACACTGCCTTTATCCACCAACGTGATTGGTCAAAAATAAAACAATGTATTTGTTTCATTTCCGAGTGTTTAGCTTAAAAGAAATAGAAGTAATTAAGTAGACGGTGAGCTCACTTTTGTACTTAAAAACCATCTCAAATTGTACCTGCTTAAATCCTATGATGCTTTAGTTTATTCCACTTTATTTTGCCATCTTTTCTCTTGTTTCTTTCAAACATATGTCTGATACAGCATGGCTCCTGCACAGAATGCAGAATGCTCTTCCTAACTTAAGAATGATTTTTCAAGTTGCTGTTAGCCTGAAGGCTGATTTGAGAACAAGTTAAATAAGAATAAATAACTAAATAAAAATAGACATTACATTGTTAGTCACTGACATCTGCCTTATGCCATTAAAATTGTTCTATGCCAGGTATATCTGGGAAGTGGGCTGCAGCTCTCAAACAACTCTCAGTGCTCATTTTTATGCTCTTTTTAGTGGAATATTTCCAAGTACTCCTTTCACATGAACTGCATGAGAAAATTTTACCAATTAAGACATGAGGTCTTCCTCTGCATCTTCTAAGGTTGATGAGGGCAGCACAGGGACTGAATTCAGCCTTAGGAATCATCCTTAGGTTTAGATCACAGATTGGTGATACACTGTGGCCTTGGGCTGTTTCTTCAATTTCTCTGAGACTCTGGTCCTTCCATTTTTAAAACCAGAGGAGAAATTTTCACCAGGTAGTGTTGTAAATTCAGTAGAACCTCTATATTTGACTACCTGTTAGACCTGGTTAAGCTGACCTGATTTTCACAGAACAGACACACAACACATCTGTCTGTCAGTACAGCAGGCCTAGTTCCTTATGTTGACCACCTCCATATGTTGACCAGTTTGTTACAGTCCCCTGTGCGGTCACCTTACAGAGGTTCTACTGTATTATAAATATTTATTTTTTCTTAGAGTGTTAATCAGTAACGTTGATTTTATAGTTTTCCTAATACTTATTTGAACATTTACTTTTTTTGTTTGTATATTCTACAGATCAAAGCACGAAGGAACACAATTTTGTTCCCTCAAACTGACTTATAAGGTTTTTGTAGAATGTAATTGAAACACTGCCTGTCATACATTTCTTATTTTCTGAATGAAGTTCACTAAAATAGTGATGGAAATTTCATTTACTCTCTGGGGACAAAAAAGACCTGCTTCCACCAGGGCGAGGGTTAAAAGTAATCCCCGGATTTATTACAGTGATGTGCCAATTGCATATTAATAGTAATGTTCGCCAACTTCTTATTGATTGAAAACAGAAAGGGCTTTGCATTACTCACACACTGAAAAGTAATTATTTATAGTAGACTCTCAAGTATGAAAATGTGTGCCCAGTAAATTGTAATAAATCAGATTGGAATTTCTAGCAGAGACACCATAATATTAATCCACTGGGGAAACTGAAATTGCATACTTTTACTTTTCAGATATATTTAACTCTTTTCTTTAGCTTAAACTACAGGTTGGATATATCAATTCTGAAAAACAGTCCTGCCACCAATCTAAAACTGATAGTAGTAACACCCCAAGCCGATGGAGAATAACAGAACCTGTTGCTCTATTCTCATAACCGCAGGGCGTACTGATTTGCTTCTAATAAGAAAGATTCTGGTTCACTAGAATCTAGAAATGCAAAAAGAAAAAACGTACACAGACTAAAAACGATAAAAGCCTCCGCTCCCTTTTTCGATTTCTTCCCTCAAAATGTATTTTGTACACTTATATTTTTTCTCTCTGAGAATTTAACTTTTTTTTATTTTAAAAGTAATACAGATTCACTGTAGAAAATACGAGGGGGGGTGGATAAAAGCAAGGGTAGCTCAGCCACAAATTCACCTAATGAAGAAAACATTTTTACCATTCTGAAATATTTTTCTATCTTTTTGTCTTATTTTCATATATAAAGAAAAACGATTTGGGGGAACAAAATTAAGCTTAGGTACATGCAGTTTTCTATACTAACATTATATAAACAACGTTTGAGACCCTTGGCATTGAATATTGTTCGTCAAACTTGTTTGATTATTGGGATCACATGTGATGCTTTTATTGAAGTTTTTTTGGGGGGGCGTGGGGTAGGGCTTGGTTTGAACCCACCACCTCTGGCATATGAGACCAGCGCCCTACCCTTTTTAGCCACAGGCTCCGCCCCCACATGTGATGCTTTTAAATTCGTGGTGCCTGCACCATCTGTCCTGCCATTGACCTCCATCTTATATACCTTTAAAATGATCACAAATGATTTCAGTTCATAACTATAGTTAAAATCCTTGTTCCAAGCTTGATTCTTTATTACTTCCAAGTTTTTGTTTATAATTTTTACTTCTGTTTGTAAAGCTTCCATGTATACATCTTTGGGAAGAATCCCAAATTGCTTTTATTTGTCTAAAGGCAAGTCCCTGCAGTAAGTTATCCCCATTTTCCCAGGTAGCAATTTTTTTTAACCAATCAGAATTCATAAATTCATAGGTATTTTGCCTTTGATAGTTATAATATTTTAAATTATTAAATTAGCTACAAAACAAATTGAAAAATCATATTTTGTATAAATACATATAAGTCATAAAATATTAAATTTTTCCAGGCTTGAATTATGACATTATGTCGTTCAGTATCTTTATCTCTGTGTCCTCACTAGGCCCCTATTTAAGTCACTTAACAAAGTTTTCTGGAACACATTATCTGACTCTTGCCCAATTTGCTTGAGATACAGTTGGGTTTAAATGAATGATGATGTTGCCTGTGGGATTTTCTCCCCAAACCACGGAAAGTATTTATTTGCATGAAATTCAAATGGTTGCTATATATGTAATCTTCCAAACATAACGGCTATCTTTAGAAAGCTTCTTCAAGTGCCAGCTCTTGAGATTATGAGATCATTCCACAGGAATCACGACTACTAGCTCAATCTGTGTTAACTTCCCTTGACTCCTCACTTTTTTGAAGCTTATTCTCTTGGGTGCTTCTTGAAAGTGACAGTGGTTTTGATGGAGGAAGTCACTTCCAAACATTATTTTGTACTTCAAACTAGAGTCATTACAGGTAGGTTTGAGTGGACTCTGAGTATCAGGTCACTGCCCCTCTGATGTGTGTATGAGTGAGGGTGAGGGGGATGGCAGTGCCCAGATTCCTAAGAATGTAATTACTGGTGCTAAGGTATTTTCAGACTTTTGAGACAGTTCAGCAGCATTCCTGGAAGCATGTACTGAGACACACTGTTAGTCTGCAGCGTCAGGTGGTATCCGTTTTATGACATCCTTGGCAGCATTGCTATTACCATTTCTTTAAATCCCTATTCCAGCTAAGCGAAGCACTGGGCTGAGATTGCCCTGTCATTGCCCTAACTCACATCCAATTAGCATAAATCTGGGCGGGCTGGCAAGTCCTCCTTTTTGGGACTATCACTTGTTCTTTCCTGGCCTCTCTGCTCTAGTCTTTGTGTCTCTGAAGTTCCAGCCTGGCCCTTCTCGCAGTTTATTTTTGAAGGGGACAGTCCATAGTAACATGATTTGTACAATTTATATTGTATTAATTATGTGTGGCATTGTAGGAAAATGAGGCCCTTTCAAGTAGCCTTAGACAGCATCACCCACCAGCATCCTCAGGAAGACTTGCCTAAGTCTTCATTGCTTTACCTGGAAGCTGGAAGCCAAGGCTAAAGTGTTGGGTTACTTAAGGGGTGGGGGGGTGGGTCTTAGCTAATGTAGTAGTGAGCTGAGGTGAGATTATATTCACTGCTCATGACCACTGTTCTGGGGTCTTTAAAACTTCCTGCTTCCTAGCGCTCAGGGAGGCTGAGGTGGGAGGATCACTTTGGGTCAGGAGTTTCAGACCAGCCTGAGCAAGTTCGAGATTCCATCTCTACTAAAAATAGAAAAATTAGCCAGGTGTGGTGACAGGTGTCTGTAGCCCCAGCTACAAGAGGATCACTTAAACTCAGAAGTTTGAGGTTGCTGTGAGCTAGGCTGAGATGCTGTAACACTCTGGGCAACAGAGTGAGGCTCTTCCACAAACAAAACAAAACAAAAACATCTTGCTTTTATACTTGCGACACTCTCCCATTGCCGTTTCTTCTGTTTCCAGAGAGAGATGGGAAAAGATAAAGTAGATTCTCTGGACTCCGCCTTCAGTCTTACTTAGCATGGTAGTTTCTCTCTTTTCAAAAGTGTTTTCTATGAAAAAACAAGGACATAAATTGTCCTTCTGGGGGTTCTACACCCACAGATTTAACCAGCTGTGGACGGAAAATGTTTGGGAGGGATGATGGGGAACCAATAAAAAATAATACAGTATAACAGATACCATAAATAAACCAGACCTGATTTCCAGTCTGTGGGAGGGAGGATGTGAATAGGTCACAGGCAGATACTATACTTTTTTGTAATACATGAAGGGCTTGAGTTTCTTTGATTTTGGTATCTGCTGGGATGCAGAAACCAATCCCTTAAATGTTTACAAGGGAACACTGTGCAGGCTTTCTTGATTCCTTGCTTGCTTTCATTATCCAGAAAATAAAGCCACTGTTTTGCAAATATGCCTTCCGTTACATCCAAGGATGACAGTTTTGCTTTATATGTTTGTCATGTGTTAGGGTTTCCAAATATATCATTTAGCTATCACAAACTCGGAGGTCAAGTTTTCTTTCTCTGAAATTTGATGTATTTTGCTACTGTGAGATATTATTGTAAAAATAACTATTTATGGCGAACATTTTGAATCAAAAGCAAGGCCCATCTGGTAGCAGAGCAGATTAGTCGGTTTGAGGATGGTAAACATTATTGCATATTTTAAACTATGTAACTAGCACAGAACATTTGCCTCAGGCACTGGAGTGAGATTATGGTTTAGGCTAAAGATTGAAATGTACCTTTTATCCCTTCAAGTCTATAATACAGACATGTTTTCCTCTCGTATGTAGTGAAACTTTAATTAATATTTTGAATTATCCACTGAATAATATTAATTTAGTACCAAAAGAAGAAAATTCTAATCATGAGGAAGCAAAGATAAGCCTGTAACAGTTAACTCTTAAAAGACGACATCTCTGCACGCTTTGTGAGGTTCAGGTTAAAGCATTCATAAGGAATTTCACTAACTTCCTTCACTTCCTTTGACATTTGTTCTCGTGATACTAGTTCTTCATCTGATTTGACCACGTGAATAAGACTTAAGTGGTTTAAATCAGTCTGAAATATCTTGAACACCACATTCTCATCTAGCTAATGTGAGACACCGTCACCGACTAAGGTATGTGGTAGAATAAAATTATCACATTTTTGCTAAATATTTGTATATTTACATAAGACACATATTCACATTCAAAGATGTCTGTCCATCTTTTCAATTCTTAGGAATGTCTACTGTTAATTTAAAAGAATGCATGAACAAAATCTCCTCTGCCTTCTTCACCTCATGGCAACTTAACTTCACAACACACATGGGCCAAACCAGAGTCTCAGAGTTGCAGCCAACTAGAAACATAGCTTCCCGTTGCTTTGGGGAAATTATGATTTATGAAAGTCCTGGAAAATAGATCGTGAAAAACATAACTTCTCGGAAGTAAAGAAACTTTAGAACAAATTGGAATGTATGTAGTGAACCCTTTTAAAAGATTAACATTTTCAATTCAAACGTGAAGGCATGGAAACATAAATATAAATCACAGAGAATACATTATGTTATGCATATGCTCTGAATTTTCTTTTCTATTTTTTGAAATAGTCTTGCTTTGTCATGCTCTCTAGAGTACAGTGGCATCATAGCTCACAGTAACCAACCTCATATTCTTGGGCTCAAGGCATTCTCTTGCCTCAGCCTCCTGGGTAGCTGGGACTACAGGCACCCACCACAGGGCCCAGGCATTTTTAGAGATGGGGGTCTAATTCTTACTCAGACTGGTCTCCAACCTGTGAGCTCAGAACAATCCACCTACCTTGATTTCCCAGAGTAGTTGGATTATAGGTGTGAGCCATTCCCAGTCTTGAATTTTCTTAAGGAATTAATCATTTCATTTCTTTTTTTTTTTTTTGAGACAGAGTCTCACTATGTCGCCCTCACTAGAGTTCCATGGTGTCACAGCTCACAGCAACCTCAAACTCTTGAGCTTAAGTAATTCTCTTGCCTCAGCCTCCCAAGTAGCTGGGACTACAGGCGCTGGCCACAATGCCTGGCTATTTTTTGGTTGTAATTGTCATTGTTGTTTGGCAGGCCCAGGTTGGGTTTGAACCCACCAGCTCCAGTGTATGTAGCTGGAGCTACGGGCACTGAGCAGGAATCAATCATTTCTTAAACTGACAACTGACATCCTGATGGAAAATATTAGTTAAATATTCACTCAATATTAATTGAGTTAAATATTCACTCAAATATCTTCCCTGTACATACTTTGAAAACCGAATTTCCCAGATTACCAATGTAGGATATTTCCGCTTATTTTTCTATACTCTATACTTATAGAGGAAGTACAATTTAATTTATCTTTCTTTAGTAAACTTTGTTTTACTTTTTTCTTGGTCAGTTTTATAAATTCACATGTTTGTGGCTTTTATGCTTATGAATTTGCTCTTGAATATCTTGAGTATGTAGAGTAAAGAAGAGAAATGGCTAGGTGGAAAGCAAGGTAAACTATAACCCCATCAGGGTGCGTACAAGAGGAATACTGCAACCCAGGCTTCCTTTTTTTTAGTAAAATAAAAGAACAGGGAGGTGAGTGAGTACAGCTTTCTTCACAAATGGACTTGTAGTGACTTTAATACTTAGAGCAACAATAGCCAGTTGGAGCTACAGGACGCTCATTTTAATCACAGTGTTCATCTTTCAGATTCCATTTATTAAGGAAAAAAACCAAGGCACAAAAACTAAGGCTTGTACCTACTGTGTACTTCATGTTAAAAAGGAATTCGACTCTTTACTGAAAACACACTTACATTTAAAATAATGCAGTATAGCTTACGCGCTCAAAGGATGTGAAGTCATAGATTTAGTTTAGTTCCTTTTTTTTTCTTTTACATGAAGTACACAGTAAATTTCTTTAAGCCCCTCCCCAAAAAGGGACATGTTTAAGTAATCACTAACTCATATAGGGAAATTTATGGAAACCAATTTTCTGCTGAGACTCAAAAGACACATGTGCTCCTTTATTTTACTGCATGAGAAGACTGTTGAAACAATGACCAACATCCCCAAACAATTATTCGAATATGTATTATTTTCATAATGGGTGCACATTGAGGTATGGACTGACAGACGTTATTCGTATTGTGGAATTAAGAGGTCAGTCAGTTAAAATGTAATCCCATCACCTGTTAGATGATCTTTCCATAAGGTCAAAAGTAGAAAAACAAAAGTGTCATGATTTTTATATTTGAAGAGAAAATGTGTTGATTTAAATCTAAGTGATCTCTGAAGATGTCTTGTTCTGCTTCTTCTGGGACATGTTGTATATTTGGTCGTTTAGCAAACACTGCATCTCTGCAGTGACTGCACTTATGTGATTCTGCATCAGAATGTCCTCAGTGAGTGAACAAGTGAGTCACTTCTGAAATCAGTTTAGTGATAAATAGGTTCCGTTTGGAATTTTTAGCTCTGAGGCAACGGAGTCCCGCTCAGTCGCTGGTCTCTCACATTTCTCAGTACTGCTTAGAAGCAGTTAATGCCCGTTCAATCTTCACACTAGTTGTAGGAGTTTGGAATTAAAATTACTTTTTTATAAATGGAGGAGCTAAGACCTAGAAAATTTTAATGATGAGACCAAGACTGCACAACTGATAAGCAAGAGAGGTAGATCACGAACTCAAGTCTTTTCTGTCCAAATCAAATTTGCTTTCTATGATGTCATATCTTAGACTACATAACAAAGATTCTTAAAATAGATAAGCCGCGGGCTATGTAATGTTGGACAGGTCACTTCACAACCTTTCTAAAAACTGCTATGAAATTATTTCTCAAAAGTTGGAAAAGTAAAATGAAACAGAATGATTTAAACATTTACGCTACACATTTAGGATAGGTGGCTAGTTGGGGCCATTGTGTATGTCTGTGTGTGTGTTTGCTCTTGTGAACTCTGACAATGAAGTTCATGAGCTCATCCTGAAAAAAGTGTGCCACATATCTCATTGCTGAATATCACCATGGTCACCTTCAGCATCCACCCCTTGGGAAGCTATGCACTAATGCCAGTGCCGAGTTCACCCTTCAAAGCAATTCTGGAACTCTCTTTCTGGAATGTCCATCGGAGTTGTCATCCTGTGAGGTCTAACAGCTTAGTTCATGAACTGGCCATTGTGTGGTTACATGGCAGCACTGTGCAAATGATTAAGTAAGGTTTTATAACCTTTGTGTATCCGTGTCCCACATCCGTGCTCGTGTCACGATGTGATGGCATCTTACTGAGTGGCATTCATTATTGCTTTTGTGCTATATGATGTCAGCTCTAATGATCATTCCAGAAAAAGAGTTTCAAAACTGCTTTGAATGGTGGACTAGACACTGGCGTCAGTGCCTAGCTTCCCAAGGAGAGTACTCTGAAGGTAAGTGGAGTGATACAGTGAGGTAGGTATCCTCTCTCCAGGATGAGTCCATGAACTCAGTTGTTAGGCTTTGTCTATGGGCCCCATTTTTAAATCTCTGGTGCCACTGAAGTAGGAACAGTGGGTAAGTCTTGACTAACATTTAACAGAATATTATCTAGTGGTCCCCAACCCTGACTATATGTAAGAATCTCTAGAGGACTTTCCAAGAATGGAGTGGTGTCCAGACATGATGTTTAAGACGTCCAGGTCATTAAACATACACGATCATCATTCAAATGCCTTTTATTCCCCCGCAGACCCTAACAAGATGCAGCGGATGGTGATGCCTGACTGTAGGAAACACACCCAGTGCTCTGGGAACTAACCTGAAGGAGGTTTTAGATACACATCTACATACATTCAACAAAACGCCAAAGCTGAAGTTACATTTTAAAATATCTATTCAGGAAAAAAAATTATCTGATTAGAGAAGCTCAAGTGTAATTCCCAGATCACTTAAAAAATATATTCACTATGATGTTATGTATAATATTTTATCAAGTGGATTATAGGCGTAAAACTGGCTTTCAGAGTTTAGAAGAAAAGGATATGGGACGATAAAAATCCTGCTTATAGTTATGTTTGGGTTTTCACATGCACACTGGTTTTTATGAATTATGAATTGTGTATAGTTATGCAATTATTCAACATTTAAAACACTTAAGCTTTAATGTGGACTTTCTTAAGGGATGCTATATAATCCTCTGGAAAATGAAATTGCTGTCCTCTTTGACCAAAATCCAGTGTTCACGTGTAATCTTCATGCCTCTGAAAAGATTATTGTTTTTTTTTTTTGTTTGATAATATGAATATGTAAGTGCTTGATCTTTTCATTCCAGGGACAGCAGTGGCAGAAAATCAGCTACAGTCTCTATTCTCAGGTGAAATCTTGAGGGGCTTTTATTTTAAAACAATTATTGACAATTGCGTGAATATCCATCACTGTTGCATCAAGAATTGACGAGTTAGTAACCAAGGACAAAAGTTTAGTATGGAATCTTTCCTTTATTCTTTTTACAGAAACTTACCTTCCTGATGTGCTTAAAACATATAGCCTTTCTTTGTTACTTCTAGTGTTCTGACCCCTTCGAGGCTATTCTTTGGGGAGCAAAATCTACATCTCCTCTCACCTTCTCTAATACATGTCATTTTCCCCTGTAATTTCCAGCTGCTCTGACTATTTCTCATTTGTCGTTTCCCTTTGTTTCTCCTGGTCCTTCGCTCCCTCTCCTGGTTGTCTGCTGTGCTCTTGTCCCCTCCTTACAGCTACACATTTAGGGAGACAAACCTCTGAACCAATGCACTTCAGTTTGCCACTTCCTAGAAGTAAAGGAATGAATTCCTGGCCAGACACAGTGGCTCATACCTGTAATCCCAGCACTCTGGGAGGCAAGGCAAGTAGGATTGCTTGAGTTTAGGGAGTTTCAGACCAGCCTGGGCAAGAGTGAGACCCCGTCTCTAATAGAAAAATTAGATGGATGTTGTGGTAGGTGCCCTCCAGCTACTCGGGAGGCTGAGGCAAGGGGATCAATTGAGCTCAAGAGTTTGAGGTTGCTGGGAGCTATGATGTCACGGCACTCTACTCATTCTAATGATGATCTCAGGACCAACCCTTTCAAGTTTTTCTCTTCTCTAAAAGAAGGAACAAGAGTTGCCCTGGCTGTTTTAAAGCCATGTATTGCTGGTTTTATGCACAGCCTGAAGCTATATATGGATGGCTTTACCTGCCACATTCCCACTGTGTAAGAGATTAGTGTGGCTACCAAGGATGAGACAATGTGTCCACACTGTAAACAGATGAATGGTATGAATAAGGATTTTGTTCTCTTCTCGCTGATGAAGCATTATTTTTTTAACATGCTAAACCACATTTTAGTTGCTATATATGAAAAAGGAACCAGCCTTGCCTCTGTGATTTTTATACTTAAAATTCATGTGTAATTTGTAGATGATTCCACGTAAAAGATATCCTTGGTCCAGAGGTTTGATTTATCCTTCCTTGTTTTTATGAGCACTTTCTGTATTTTAGTTTGCCAAAGCTGTATGATTCTCAAGTGGCTCTTAATATTTGGTCATCACAGCTATCTAGTCTGTACAACACAATTATAAGAAGGACACTCCTCTCTTGTTACAAAACAACCTAGGGAGTAAATATTTTCCTCAGGGATTAAACAGATACCTATAATAAGTAAACTCTTATTCATAATTTAAAGACGTCTAAGCTGTTTGCAGAGTTCAGTGAGCTTTGGTGCCTCAGAAGCAGTCTCCTTACAAATTTGTTCCACATTTACCAGCTCCTCTATTCTCAGTCTGCCAAAATCTCCTTTCATTTACATTGTGGAGTCTTACTCTCTTACCCAGACTAGCCTGTCAAGGTATCAGCCTAGCTCACCGCAACCTCAAATTCCTGGTTTCAAACTATCCTCCTGCCTCAGCCTCCTGAGTAGCTGGGACTACGGGTATCCGCCACAACGCCCAGATAATTTTTCTATTTTTAATAGAGATGGGGTCTTGTTCTTGCTCAGGCTGGTCTCTAACTCCTGAACTCTAGGGATCCTCCCACCTCAGCCTCCCAGGGTGCAAGGTTTAGAGATATGAGCCACTGGGTCTGGCCCATCATAGAGTGTTTCTACAATGAATCACTCCTTAGTTCTTGGTTTGTGAACATGTACAGGAACTTTGCCTCTAAGTAGAAAGTCAGGAGAAGAAAACATTGTGGTGGAAATAATCACTCATTTGCAAAATAAGAATTTATGTGTGTTTAATACAGTAAAAAGAGATACTAATCAAGTGTATATTTAAAGTAAAACAAACCAGTATTGTTTAATAATATGTGTTCAATGGTGTGTGTTTAATGGCAGACTAATTGGTATCTTTTGTCTTTGCCTAAATAAAGAATTCGTATGTAGGTATAACATACTAATGAGAAACATCTTACATTGTTCTACAGAGAAATTAAATGATAATGCTGAGAATAAACTAAACTATTATTCTAGTAAAGAATGTATAATGCTAATAGCTTTTTACAACAATAGTTCAGTTTATGGTTTTTGGTTCATTCTTTCATTCTTTAATGCTTTGGGGAAGATTAAAACACTTAATGCTCAATTTTACACATAAAGTGAAAATCCTGTCATATAGAATTTAAAGCAGTAGATTGTTTTAGACATAAAAAATTCTTTTCTAGCTGGTATGTTTTTGTAGGTAAGTAACCGTGTTAGCTAAAAAGAAGAAAAAACACTTAAAACACCAACTCATTTCCCTTTTTAGTAGATCTGTTGCCATTGTTGACTTATTTTCTTTTTTTCCTCATTGTTGCTGAATAAAATGGCCTTGCAGTACTGCCTATTATATATTTTGAATGGAACTGTAATTTATATTCTATTAAAAAAGGCTTTACGAAACATGTTTTGTTCCTTTAAATATATGCTGGAGTTTGGGGAGAAATACAAAATCCAACTCTTTTATTAAATGAGGAACAAAATGAACCAATTTAATATAATTTTAAGTATTCATTGTTCTAAAGGTGAAACAAGTTTTTGGTCTTCATATAATAGAACAATAATGTCTGTGTTAGCCTGGTCAAATCAGATGAAACCAGAATATTATAGTCTAATTCTCTTTGTTGAGGTGACACTGACACCCATTGATTGTACTCTTGGGCCATTTTAGGGGCTTGGAAGTTGACATTCAATAAATATTTGTTGAACTTATGAATAAATAGATATATATATAGATTTATATTTGTGCATCGTAATAACATGTGGATCACATTAGTCTGGATAAAATCTTACTGTCTTGATCAAAGTCACTCAATAAAACTTAAAAGACTGCAAATGAACTTGGACAAAATTATCATTATTTTACTTTTTTTTGATTATTTTTTATTAAGTCGTAGCTTAATAATACTGTCATGGGGTATATCGGGTTGTTTCTATATACAATTTAGAATACTTTCATCCAACTGGTTAACATAGCCTTCATGTCATTTTCTTAGTTGTTGTGTTAAGACATTTATATTCTGGCTCGGCGCCTGTGGCTCAATCGGCTAAGGCGCCAGCCACGTACACCTAAGGTGGCGGGTTCGAATCCCCAGCCCGGGCCCGCCAAACAACAATGATGGCTGCAACCAAAAAATGGCCAGACGTTGTGGCGGGCGCCTGTGGTCCCAGC